>CP139505.1:154388867-154614811 GCA_021014915.2 Artemisia tridentata subsp. tridentata
GGATTGAAGGGTGTTTAATTCGTGGCTCGGTTCGATCGTGAATACTCCTCTTGGTTATGTTCAGTTCGTACAACCTGATCAGAGGTACCCCCTTGATTCGTCTTGACGTTTTCTTTTTCTCCTTTTCTTGATTCAACCATATCAATACTCATAGGTATGATATAAAAAAAAATGTGTCGTTCATATGAATATAAGAATGAATGAGTGTCACGTAAACTTTTATTATCTGGCCATTTGGGTCTTATAGTGATCATTTAAGTCAACCTTAAAACATGTTACTAATGACCATCAATGAAACATAGAAACCCCAGGCCATGAAATTTAACGAGGGGCTGTGATTGCATGTGAAGTTGTTAGGAATGTTTTGGCTCACATGGTTTTGTTGCTGCTCTTTGGTGAACCCTCGCCACCACCTTTAAAACTTGTTCGACACATTCTTTAGTCCTAAAATCTGCCTCGCCTAGGATCATGCATGACTCATTTAAAATGGTGGTATGTGGGCTATTTTGGGTGTCGCATGGGGGGTTGCATAATGAAGTTTTGGTCTGGTTCTTATAAGGGTCGTGTATGGAGTGTGTTGTGGTGAGTGTGTCACGTTCAAGGAATTCAAGTGAGGTCTCTGGTGAGTCGAACTATGGGAAAACAAGAGGGTCATGTTTTGGGTCGATCATGGTTCAAAAATGGTGATTTTATAACAAGTGTTGTGTCGGTTATTATGGGTCTAAAAAGAGTCATAAGTATATGTTGGTTAAAGTAGGGTTGTGTGGATTTTGTGTAAAAAGTGCAACGAGAGGGTGTGCTTGGGTAGGGGTGTCTCGGTATTGTTTGGAGGTCAAGAGAGTGCGAGTCGAGTCCGGTTAAACTTCTTACATAGAGGATAATAGCAAGATATTATGTATATTACTATCAACAGTATGAAGCTTACGTGAAATATTGGAAAATAAAAGTTGCATGTGATATTGTCAGTGTAAGCTAAGTCTTGTGCTATGTAGGCCTAAAAGTCTAAATTGACACCTTTAACCCTCAAAAGTGATAAGTTTTCATGTTAGACCCCGAACCTTACTATATTAACACTTTTAACCTTAAACTATACTAAAGTGGCATATTAAATCTTAAACTATAATAATTGTCATATTAACACGTATACCATTATATTTATCACACTAAACCTTAAGTTTATCAAATTGCCATTTATGACCCTGAAACATTTTAATTTGACATAATTAACTCTAAACCATTATAATTGTCATTTTGATCCTTAAATATTATTAATTGTCAATTATAAGCTTAAAGTATTAATTTACTATGTCTGGAAACTTCCTAAATATGAAAAGTTACTAAAAACCGAAAGCCGACTAAAATAAGTAATCCGATTTAAATAAGATATTAATAATAAGACGATCATGTATTCGTGTAGATTCGCTGAAGAAGGAGTTTGATTCCGATCTTTATGTTCTGTTATTTTTGCACTGGCGGTCTAAGGTACAGATACTCTGCCTTTTTCAGTAAGGGTGTCCTATCTTATTGATATGATTCTGATTTTGATTCGTTTAAGATTCCCCAAGCCATTGCTATGATCCCTTTGGTTATGAACCTTTCTGATTAAACTCTGATTTGGACCTTTGGTATTTCATCTGATATATCTGTTATGAACCATCTGTTATGGACCATCTGATTTGACATTTGTTATATGACACTCTGAATATGATATGATATCTGACTCTTAGTTTGATACCCGAGCCAAAATTTGTGACCCTAGCCATGAAGGTAACATGGCCGTGTCTGTGATGCACCACTGGCATGACTAGTGTGTAGCCCTAGTGATTTGGTTACACCGTCCCCATTTTGATTTGATATGTGCACACTACATGATTATGGCCGATATATTTGTTTGGGGGGCGTATGGATGCATCCTAGATCTGTTCTGTTTAGTGGATTTAACTATATATGATATGATTTCTGTTCTGGTGACTGGTACTGTGTGCTATACATGCCCTTCACAATTTCTGGGAGCTAGCTACTCCATTTGAAGAATGAGGACACCCCTCATATTATCTGATTATCTGAGAGGTCTCCCCTCTATATGATTTGAAGATTTATGGTCACGATATGATATGATCTGTTTCTGGGCTCGTGGTGGATTACTATCCTATTCTGTTCATTACACCTTCTCATTGTTATACCTTATGATATTTCTCCATTGCACTATATCTTATTTTGTTTCGTTATCTTTACTTTGTTTATGTATCTGTTCACTGACCTTTTTTAAGCTCAGTCGCATTTCTTTTCCTGCGGCAGGTTCTTAGTTGGAAGCTGGGTTTGAGTGGAAGAGACCTTGGACTTAGAAGACTTTGATAGTATTCTGAAGTAGAGACTATTAGAAGGATTTGCTTTTGCAGACTTAGTATTTAGTTTAGTTTCATTTGTAACCTTGTAAATTTCAGTATTTCATTTGTAACCTTTGAAAATTTCTTGTATTACTATAGATGTATGCTTTGTTTGATCTGATATGAAACCATTATCGTGATATCTTAGCCCTTGCCGGGTTGCCGGACCTGGAGTTGACAACAACGGCAGCTACCCTGAAGAGTGAAGACATTAGCGATGCAGAAGAAGAAATTCTAGTCAAGATGGCGAGCCTGGAGCTGATGAAGACATGCAGTCTCACTTTCCTATTCATCTTGGTTGTACTAAGATGAATTGAGAGCGGAAGCAGACTGGATGATGAAGAGATTTAAAGATGGAGATTATCCGTCCAGTCAGAAATCCACGTTTACTCCATCACAGTCTAAAGAAGATAGTGTTGAAAGGCTTTAGACAGACTCATATCCCCCTTATGCTCGCGAACGTGAGTGACGATTTGGAAGATCATTTGAATGATCATTTGTGGTTGGAAGAGTTGCTTTCGTGAAGGACGAGGTTATTGATGGCGTGTTCACTTCTGCGTAACCCACTTAAGCTTCCGTTACCTGATGATAAGATCTTTCGAATGATTCGGGTTCTCCGTTAGTATTTCCGTTTGGTGTTCTTTCTGCGTATGTTGGATGACGGTTTTGTCATGAGAATTTTGATGTGTTGTAAAAGACCTGACGCCTTGGACGACGTACCTCATTGATGCTTACTAATTCCGTTACGTTATTTGTACGACTTGTATCCCTGATTTTTGAATTCGTAGTGATGACCGATTCGGACCAACTCTAGGGTGTAGAATGGACTGTTAGGTGGTTGATAGATGTTTATTCACGACTTGAGATAAAGTATGACCATCATGAAGGTATACTCATATGATGCTGGTATTATGACGAGTAGCTAACGTGATAATACTTACGTCATATGACGTACCCTCATTGTGGTCATAGGATATTTTGAGGAGTGCCTTAGAAACCTTAGAAATTCTGATATCTGATTGAGACTTTAGGAGTCGCTCTGCCTTTGCGCTTAAATCTATCTTCACCGTTATACGATTGATACGTCTGGATTCTCGACACGCGTTTGCTGATCTCTGTACTTCCGATGAGAATCTTAGGTTCTGTTGTAGAGCTTTCTGCCGTCTGATAATCTGTTTTCTGTCTGCATGGACTCTATCTGAAGGAGTACACCTATGTGGCTATATGTATGTCTAACAATCGATGAATCTGTTTATGATGATCTCTTGTGAATTATGGTATGTCCTTTCTGAAGAAACCGAAACTATTTTGATTATCAAGAGAGAGAGTCATGAGAAACAAGTCTACAGTCTGTTGTGTTTCTGTTTCGTTTTCCCTTCAATTTTCGAGGACGAAAAGTTTCTTTTAGAGGGGAAGAGTTGTAAAACCCAAAAATTTTGAACATGTAAAATACACAGAATGCCCTTTGATCTCAAATTAAAAAAAAAGAAAAAAAAGAAAGACTTTTAAATAGTTAAGACATTGAATGGATGAAAAAAATAATAATACGATAATAAGACTTATGATAAAAATAAAGGTATACATTTAACTAAATAATCACACGCCTCACTTTTATTATGAATAAGACTTCACACGCGTTCCTTCATTTGACAAGATCATGATATGTAATTGCTCCACACGATTTGAAGGGATTTGATTTTATCACAAAGGCAAGTTTATCTACTTTTTATTAAGGCGTACACGTTATATTAGTCAAGTGCATATTTTGGGATATGGCAAGTTTGATTTTCAAATAAATCACATAACCACTATTTACCAATCTAGGCCAACTCTTCCATAAATTACTCCATAAATTACTCCATCACCTCCTAATTGCACGACATACCAATTTGATGACCTTTTCCACTCGTTTTCTTTAAACCACATACCCCTCACCGCTTGCAAACTTAGAAACTAAATCAACTGCTATCAATTCTCCTTGTCCCACATAAAGTAACGCCACATGCACATCCCCCATCTTATTTTTATTTTATTTTTTTTTTGTTCAAATGCACTCATGCATGACCATTATGAACAAGATAACACAACAGAAAAATGATTACAGCCGATCCAAATTGTTCCCCAAGATCAGGAGACTCGACCGGGTTTTTGTAAGGAAGGTTGGATCGTGGTAACTCTCGGATTGAAGTGTGTTTAATTCGTGGCTCGGTTCGATCGTGAATACTCCTCTTGGTTATGTTCAGTTCGTACAACCTGATCAGAGGTACCCCCTTGATTCGTCTTGACGTTTTCTTTTTCTCCTTTTCTTGATTCAACCATATCAATACTCATAGGTATGATATAAAAAAAAAATGTGTCGTTCATATGAATATAAGAATGAATGAGTGTCACGTAAACTTTTATTATCTGGCCATTTGGGTCTTATAGTGATCATTTAAGTCAACCTTAAAACATGTTACTAATGACCATCAATGAAACATAGAAACCCCAGGCCATGAAATTTAACGAGGGGCTGTGATTGCATGTGAAGTTGTTAGGAATGTTTTGGCTCACATGGTTTTGTTGCTGCTCTTTGGTGAACCCTCGCCACCACCTTTAAAACTTGTTCGACACATTCTTTAGTCCTAAAATCTGCCTCGCCTAGGATCATGCATGACTCATTTAAAATGGTGGTATGTGGGCTATTTTGGGTGTCGCATGGGGGGTTGCATAATGAAGTTTTGGTCTGGTTCTTATAAGGGTTGTGTATGGAGTGTGTTGTGGTGAGTGTGTCGCGGTCAAGGAATTCAAGTGAGGTCTCTGGTGAGTCGAACTATGGGAAAACAAGAGGGTCATGTTTTGGGTCGATCATGGTTCAAAAATGGTGATTTTATAACAAGTGTTGTGTCGGTTATTATGGGTCTAAAAAGAGTCATAATTATATGTTGGTTAAAGTAGGGTTGTGTGGATTTTGTGTAAAAAGTGCAACGTGAGGGTGTGCTTGGGTAGGGGTGTCTCGGTATTGTTTGGAGGTCAAGAGAGTGCGAGTCAAGTCCAGTTAAACTTCTTACATAGAGGATAATAGCAAGATATTATGTATATTACTATCAACAGTATGAAGCTTACGTGAAATATTGGAAAATAAAAGTTGCATGTGATATTGTCAGTGTAAGCTAAGTCTTGTGCTATGTAGGCCTAAAAGTCTAAATTGACACCTTTAACCCTCAAAAGTGATAAGTTTTCATGTTAGACCCCGAACCTTACTATATTAACACTTTTAACCTTAAACTATACTAAAGTGGCATATTAAATCTTAAACTATAATAATTGTCATATTAACACGTATACCATTATATTTATCACACTAAACCTTAAGTTTATCAAATTGCCAATTATGACCCTGAAACATTTTAATTTGACATAATTAACTCTAAACCATTATAATTGTCATTTTGATCCTTAAATATTATTAATTGTCAATTATAAGCTTAAAGTATTAATTTGCTATTTCTGGAAACTTCCTAAATATGAAAAGTTACTAAAAACGGAAAGCCGACTAAAATAAGTAATCCGATTTAAATAAGATATTAATAATAAGACGATCATGTATTCGTGTAGATTCGCTGAAGAAGGAGTTTGATTCCGATCTTTATGTTCTGTTATTTTTGCACTGGCGGTCTAAGGTACAGATACTCTGCCCTTTTCAGTAAGGGTGTCCTATCTTATTGATATGATTCTGATTCTGATTCGTTTAAGATTCCCAAAGCCATTGCTATGATCCCTTTGGTTATGAACCTTTCTGATTAAACTCTGATTTGGACCTTTGGTATTTCATCTGATATATCTGTTATGAACCATCTGTTATGGACCATCTGATTTGACATTT
The DNA here is from genome assembly GCA_021014915.2 of Artemisia tridentata subsp. tridentata. NCBI lineage: Eukaryota > Viridiplantae > Streptophyta > Magnoliopsida > Asterales > Asteraceae > Artemisia > Artemisia tridentata. Next base: position 154,395,120 of record CP139505.1, read on the forward strand.
GTTATATGACACTCTGAATATGATATGATATCTGACTCTTAGTTTGATACCCGAGCCAAAATTTGTGACCCTAGCCATGAAGGTAACATGGCCGTGTCTGTGATGCACCACTGGCATGACTAGTGTGTAGCCCTAGTGATTTGGTTACACCGTCCCCATTTTGATTTGATATGTGCACACTACATGATTATGGCCGATATATTTGTTTGGGGGGCGTATGGATGCATCCTAGATCTGTTCTGTTTAGTGGATTTAACTATATATGATATGATTTCTGTTCTGGTGACTGGTACTGTGTGCTATACATGCCCTTCACAATTTCTGGGAGCTAGCTACTCCATTTGAAGAATGAGGACACCCCTCATATTATCTGATTATCTGAGAGGTCTCCCCTCTATATGATTTGAAGATTTATGGTCACGATATGATATGATCTGTTTCTGGGCTCGTGGTGGATTACTATCCTATTCTGTTCATTACACCTTCTCATTGTTATACCTTATGATATTTCTCCATTGCACTATATCTTATTTTGTTTCGTTATCTTTACTTTGTTTATGTGTCTGTTCACTGACCTTTTTTAAGCTCAGCCGCATTTCTTTTCCTGCGGCAGGTTCTTAGTTGGAAGCTAGGTTTGAGTGGAAGAGACCTTGGACTTAGAAGACTTTGATAGTATTCTGAAGTAGAGACTATTAGAAGGATTTGCTTTTGCAGACTTAGTATTTAGTTTAGTTTCATTTGTAACCTTGTAAATTTCAGTATTTCATTTGTAACCTTTGAAAATTTCTTGTATTACTATAGATGTATGCTTTGTTTGATCTGATATGAAACCATTATCGTGATATCTTAGCCCTTGCCGGGTTGGGGTGTTACAGTTGTTGTGGTTTTGGTTCAGGTGTTGGTTGTGGTTCAGATGTTTGTGTTTTAGATGGTTGTGATTGTTTCAATTGGATTATTGCTTCTGCTAAGCTTATATCATCATCCAGTTCGGTAGTAGGAACTTGCTCTGGCTCAGCAATAGCTTCTTTAACACTAGCAGCAGAATGTTTGATCCAGCAGCAGAATCACCCTTAGCTATCTTTTCAACACTTTCACCAGCATCATATTCAACTTGAGCATTAGCAGCAGCATTACCCAAACCTTTAATAGTTTCTACCATCACATCAGTGTGTTTAATCAACTGCTCTGCATTTAAACTTTTCAATTTCTCACCAATCTGCTCTTGGTTCCCCTTATCAATCACAGCCTCATTACCATCTTGATCTTTAACCACAAAATCATCATTCTCACCAGAATCCATATCCATATCAGCAACACCTTCATCATGAACAACACTTTCAACATGTGGCTCAGCCTCCCCTAAAGTCTTTGTCTCTTTCCTCCCCTGTTTGGGAGCATCCTCCCTCAAACTTAGGTCTTCATAAGAGCTAACCCTTTGTGGTCTCCCCACTTTCTTTAGTCTTTTGAATGCCCTAGTTCTTGACCTCTTCTCACCTTCCAAATGCCTAACTCTCATCTTCAAAGTTTTGACTGTTTGTGTGAGATCAAGAACTTGTGTTTCTAATTTGGTACATCTTTCCATCAATTCATTGATTTGTTTCATGCTATCCTCATCACTTCGGCCTGTGTTACCTGGCCTGAGAGGTGAATCCTTGGATTTGTCATTTTGTACATTTTGAGTATCCATCAATTCCTCTGTTTCAGTCCTACCCTCATCACTTCGGGATGTATTACCTTCCCTGAGAGGTGAATCAATGGGTCCAAACTCAGTATCAAACCTGGTTTAATCAGCTGAGCCCCCTTGTTTGCTATTTGGCTGGGGTTTCCATCCTCTGTTTCTGGTTCATGAGAACCTTCAACAGTAGATGTTGCCATGGTTGAGGTCTTACTTATGTTAACACTTTCCTGCCCAGCTACTAAGCCAGAAGCAGTAGTGTTAGCCTCTTCCATCATGTCACCACCCACACCTGTGACAGCCTCATCTGCATCCATCCTAATACCGGCCTGAGGTTGCTCAGTGTTCTTATTTGGTGAAGTCCTAGGTGTTTAGGTCTTTTCATGTTGAGGAGTTGATGTTTCCAAATTGGGTGTGTTTTGGGAAGTAGTTGAGATTTCTACTCCTTCACCCTGATTTTGAACTAGTGACAACATATAAGGAAATAATGGTGTCACAGTTCCAGAAAAATCTTTGCCATCCTTTTTGAAATATGAAAATAATTTCTGTTTAAGCACAGGACAAAGAAATTTCCTTTTATGTACCTTAAGAGAAACCTCATGAAGCACCTTCAACCAAAACAAGTCTTTATCCTAATACATAAAATATTCTTTTGATCCACTTGTATTGGTCTCGATATGTATCACGAGTATGTTGTACTATCCCATCTTCTTCTCCATGATCGCATTCCAAGCTTCATAGTAGGATTGACAACTTGATTATTTCATCCGAGATACTCAAGTAAATTATTTTGCAACGCAAATATAATTGGTCATATCCGAAAATCCAAACTCAAGCTTTCCAACAACATATGCTGAAATTGCTCATCCAACCATATTTGTTCTCTATATGTGTTCTCCATATTTGTTCTCCATACTTGTTCACCATATTAGTCAATCAAAACCACTCGCCTCATCAAGCGATTATCTCGCATTGATAGAGAAGAGCTACATGACTTCAAGGATGAAGTTTATTGTATGCTAATCACCATCCGTAATGACTATACTTAGTTCATTGCTTCCGAAACATCCCTCTAAACAATTTACTTTCTTATCTTCCTTATACTTGTTTTAATTTATTATGTTGGATGTCCACCAATTATGGGGGAGGGAAATTCATTCACATAATTATCTTTTAAGGACACATATACATGTGTTTCTCACTCTTTAATTATCAACACATAGGTAACTTACTTCAAGCCTTCTAACCCAACACTTAGTTTTCACCAATACTTCATCAAAAGGAGAACACATCATGTGTTTGATAATTCTTTCATATCCATAACCAACAACTTCGCATTTTGGATCCTAATGAAATCTAGGATTCTCCTAAACTAGGACCTCACAACTCTAGGACAGCATCATATGTTCTCTTCTTTCTCGACACATACCTTACACACCACTGTTAGTACAAACAATTCACTAATCTAGATCATCAACACATGCTAATATGCAAATTTGTTTTGAGCCTTTAAATGATGTTAGTTAAATTTTGCTTACCCTATGTGTCCTTACCTCATTTGATCACCTATTTGTGTGCTTTAGTTGCTTTCCTTGCTATACTTGACTTGTATCTATGTATGTTTGTTGTAAGAAACAATAGGTGTAAATTCGATAAGTAAGGAATTGTCACAACTCGTAATTTTGGGTCATTTTCCAAACCTCGACAAGTTACTATTCATCATTTACTATTCACCAATCACTATTCATGGTATTCATTCATCATTATGTAAACTAGGTTTACGGGTATTCAAATGCGCGTAACCAATATGGTTTAGCTGCGTATTCATGTGTCATCAGTAACATCATCATCAATTCAGGTCATTTTAAGTTAAATGAGATATTTTTATAAAAATATCATCCTTGTGGCATTTATTCTTGCAAGCTATGCATAAATAGTACCCGGCTCAGCAATCATTTGCATTTTTATTTATTCATGAACCATGCTTGGGATTTCTATTTGTTTTTATGTTATTAGTGGTTTAATATTTCACTACAGTCTCCTATTATTCAGAAATTTCTATATTTCACAGTTTCTGTTTCATTTCACGATTTCGTCAAATTTTGGTAACAACTCGCGTTTAGCGTACAATTAATTCAACCGACACTAAACAATGTCCAGTCTACACTTTTTATACAATTTTGGTTCCTTACAATTCTATTTTAAAGGTCACTGTTCACTTTTTCCATTTTACGTAAACCTTGCGCCTTTTACGTCTTACGCGTTCTAAACCTTCGTTTTTGAATTTTTAATTATATTTGTACCCTCCGATGAACTCACCACTCATCTAAAATAATAAAATAGGTCATGATAACAAGTTTTTATATTTTTAGAAGTTTTACAACTTTACGTTACCCGGTATTGCATTATGTGTCTTAAAAACCCTACGTTTGAGTACCGGGAGCAATCTACACTACACAATACACTCAATACTCATTCTATTAATAAAAATTCAGCACAAATAAAAGTATTGCTTCCTCTCTCCTTGGTTTAAATCGCCAACACACAAACACATGTCCATAACTTGGACAAGTGTTCCCTTAAAGCCTCCATAACTTAGATATCTTCCCACCTCACTTCCCACTATCATTTCTCATGCAAGAACATCAAAATTTTGGACTTTTCTCTCCATTATTTTCTTGGGTTTGAAGAACAAAACACACCTCATATTGTGTTAATCCTATCAAAGTTATGCTACAAAGATGAAGATCCATTGGTGCTAGCTTGTTCTTGGTTTTCTTGATTTTCTTGTTCATCATTTGTAAGGAACCAACCCTCATTATATTCATCCATTTCACTTCTGATATTCATGTCATATTATGTGTTTTATATGGTACATAAGTTGTTTAGGCTTGATTATACTTGGTACAACTTTAAATTACAAGAAAACCCTAAAATGACTTTTATTGCAAAACAGATTTCTAATCCGTGGTTAAGATTGAATTAACTGGAACAATCAGTAGACTTTGGGCCTAAGGGAAAAATATTATGTTATATATCTATATCTTTTGGTCATTTCCATAAGTGGTGATTCCCGTAATGACACCCGATGATTTAGATATGATTTATTTGGTAAAAACAGCCAGATCTGGTGTACTGTTGTTATATAGGGCATAAGTTGAGTTTTAATCCATAACTTATTGAAAACTAAATATGTGGACTGTAGTAGACAAGTATATCTATCATATCCAACTGAGTTTACCTTGATATGGGTCTATATATTTCAAGATATAGTCTTTTTGGCAAGACCTAAAACTCAGTCAGCATAATCTTTGGGACTGACTTGTAAACAAAAAATTATAAAAGGTGGTTATACTTGGTTAATTTTGAGTAAACTTATTTTTATAGTAAATTAGGGACTTAGAGGAAGCTAGGGATGTAAAGAACATAATTTTTAGACTTACGGTTTGGGAGATACGAATTTTTGAAAGTGGCTAAGTGTATAAAACTTCCATCAGCTTTGGAACTAAAGGATGCAAAAGGTTGATAACTTGTATATTTGGACATTGTGCTTTTATTTTGAACCACCTAATATATTTTGGACCCTTAGACATAATTTGAACCTTTTGACTAAAGATTGAACCATTGGACTTATTTTTTACCCTTATGACTCATTTTGGACTTAATGTCAAAACATGGTTTAAAACTTGAAATTGGGTAATAAGTATGTTTCATATTTGTAATCATTTTAAAGGGCAAATTCAACATTGAAAGTTATTTAAACATTATGTACCAAGCATAATTGAGGTTACAACTTACATAGCATATTGAGAGATATGTATCATTATTTTTGAAGCTAAGACACGCATATATATATAGGTTGCTAGTAGGATTCTCGTGGTTATTGCTTCATTATATCACTTGGTTGTGCACTAATTTTCGGTGAGTTTCATAGCCCCTACTCTTGTAATACTCGTTTTATAACCGTTTTGGGGGAGAATACATGCTCTCTTTTTTATCTAAATGTATACTTGAGTTAATTGAACATGCGACTTGTTTAGTCAAACCATTATTTGCACTGCTTATGAATTTGTTATTCATTCAAATGTATTGTATATTCACTTGTATCACACTTAATTCTTTTTACCTTTGGACCCAAGCACTTTAAACAATTATGCACGCTTAACCTAATGAACCGGCTTCACCACTATGTACATACATGACAAATGAACGGGTCACATAACCGAATGAACGAGTAATATGACCAAATGAACGGGTCACATGACAGAATGAACGGGTCACATGACAAAATGAACTGGTCACATAACCGAATGAATTGGTCACATAACCGAATGTACTGATCGAACTAAATGTATTTTTAATCTTGGTCCACATATTACTTTTGTTCACTCAAACCAAATCTTATTTGGCAGTGGGTTGTAAACACACAGGTTGCAAGTCTTGTATGGGTGGGGCTTGGAACTGGGTGGATTTACAACGCCTTTGCTGGGAAATCATTTTCAAATACTTTACATTGTACACTAAACTCTATGAACTCAGCAACCTCATGTTGACACTTTAGCATGTATTTTCAGGTATTAAGCAATAGCACGCTACTGGAGGCTTTTGGCAGGGCATGGCACGGTCATAGAAGACTTTGATAAACATTTGGGACCGTTTAACTTATTTAAAGGCCTATTTCCGCACTACTTTTAACAATGTAAATTCAACACTTTTGTTAAACAAAATTTATTCTAAATGATTGAGGTGAAAACCGTTCTTTGTACTTGTGTTGTGATACCAATTGAGTTGCACCCCAGCGACATGTATACTTCCGCTGGACCCGATTCTGGGGGTGTGACAGGAATCTTCTACGAGCCCACTGTGAAGAAACTAGTCTCAGAAGCTAGATCCCTTAGGTATAACTGGCCGGATCCCTTTTAGAAAGGATCCGGAGGATCCGGGCATACAGAGTGAAATTTAGACCACCTTTTATCACCCTCAACCTTTCTAACCTTAGTACACTAGTTGTCCTTCTTCTTATACTCACATTTGAGCTGATCTTGTGATTAGTAGCTATTTTGATCTCTTAGGATTAACTTAAGTTTCTTCTAAGATGCTTTTGATTTATCATTTCCAAAATAACCACCATTTTTCAGTTCCACTTCTTACAACACCTCTCTCTGATCATTATACACTTAGCTACATTTTAAACAAATTTTAACAAATTTATTTCTACCATCTCTACCTCAATATGTTCTAAAAATAAATCTTTTAATTCTTATGATTTCTAAAGAATTTTTAAAATTTTCATATGACCTTTCCGTGAATCCTACAGATATTTAACACTTAGTGATATGATTATCTTAACCCATATTCACTTAATGGCCTACATTGGACTTCTTTCTAACTTCTAAAGACCATTAATGGCAATCCCTCATCATTAGTCTTAAAACAATCTGAATTTCCTTCACTGAGACACTCTTATACACTCATTACACCAGGAAACATAGGGCTGCAATAGCTAGATCACCCTCGTTTCTTACCTCTATCTGATCTGTTAGCCGGTTCGCTCAGCTAAAGCTAGCCGGATCCCTTCTGAGAAGGATCTGCTGGAACCGGGCAAACAGAAACAGATTTTATCACCTATAGCCTTCCAATACTCAACTTTATCCACCCAAGCACTCTACATTGCCATTAATATATCTCCTAGAAGAATGTATCACTGTAGTTGACCTTGGTGCATGCATATCATTGCAATTCAAAGGATTTTAGTGGTTTAGGCTTTTATTCACTTACTTGATCTTTTCACTATTTAAGCCACTTGTGTTTGTGCTTCCAAACCACACCAAAACAAACCATCTTTTACTGCAAACTCACACTCTAAACCTACCCAAAAACATGACTAAGGCACCAAGTGCAAGATCATCCACTAGGAGCCCTCCAAGAAAAACCGCACGAATAGTGTATGAAATATCCTCAACCGAAACCTCATCCATCAAAGCACCCTCTACTAGAACACCTCTCCTAAACTACATCCAAACTCCTCCATCTAATGAACCAACTCCAACACAACTAACTTCCAACAAACCAACCTCACCACAACTTCCATCTCTTGAACCATCACCACCACAACTTGCTTCCACGAAAACAACACCACCACAATCAACTTCTCTTGAACCTACATTACCAAACACTCCTATTTCCACTCAACCAACAAAACCTTCACCTCTTGAACCAAGACTTCTTTCTTTTACCAAACCTCATTCATCACCTCACCTCTACTTCAACTCATTGGAGGACTTACCTCCTAGACCTTCTAATCCACCACCATTGTCAACATTCTCATCCATTAGGAGAATGTCAACCCAACCACCATCTCATCACCTAGATGTTGACATCAACATACCACCACCCATAGCATACTTACCTTCCTCTCCACCACCCTCAAATGGCCTATTTTGGGTAACGAGAAGATGTCAACCATCACAAACACCTCAATCACCTCAACCAAACAATGACACACTTCCACCCACACATGTTTCTTTACCAACACCCGTGGTACATCCACAACCACTAAACCTAGGTGTTCCCACCTCAAACATACCTCAACTACCTTCTATCTTAACCTCACAACAAACAAGCCACAATGATACTTGTGATCATTGTCAACATGTCCAAACCTTAGTTCCTGAACTATGTGATGAAGTACGTTTCATGTTCTACCACCTTCTTGAATGTCTTGATGACGTCAACAAACCTAACCATCCCTAAAAGCCTTAAAGTACAAGCACAAGTGTTCTTATTCCTCTAGTCTTAGGCCTAGACTTTGTTAGGATTTTTCCTTTTTAGATCATTTTCTTAGTTTTAGAGATTTGACCAATGTGTGTAACACTCCTCTTGTTTTATTAAATGAATCTACTTGATTATGTGCTTCTTGTCTATGTGAGCATGATTGGTGTGATTATTACTTGTCTTCATATCTTTTCTATTGTGCACTGCTGCTAACAAACTGCAGGTAAGCTGGATCTATCACTTTGTACTAGCCGGATCCCTCTTTCAAAGGAACCGGCGGATCCGGACAAACAGAACACTAACCAAATTTTATGCAGCTCCATTTTCTGCAAAGGGACACAATCTACTTATTTTCTAACCTTTGTTTTATAGATTTTCAAAAATACACATGGAGTACTTGACGCCCTCGGGGGAGCTTTCGCCCAAGCAAAAACATTACAAAAACTTGCAATGATCACGTCTTAGTCTTCCTAATTACTTGACGCCCTCAATAAGGGGGAGCAACCGTCAAGGGGGAGCAACTAAGCATTTATCACTCTCTTTATTCCATTTTACACCTCTCTTTCATCAATTTTTCTACAAAAATTGCATTCGGGTTAGTTTCTTTTCGACGCTCTTTTTGTTTCGAAAAAAAGGGGGAGAAGAGAGTAAAAAACTCCAATTCAAAAAGTTACGAATTCTATTTTTTACTTAAAATAATTTTATGTTTTGTCATCAACAAAAAGGCGGAGATTGTTAATACAAATAATCCGTAAAAACATTTATTTATATTTTACGATCTTTCAATGTTTTGTCGATAAAAAACGTAAAATCATTTTAACGAACAAATAAAATACGTAAAGTTTTGAGTCAATAGTTTACTAACTCATTTTACTAAACAAATAAATCATCAAACATGTTTAGTTAATTAGTTTGCCAAAACCATTTTTATGAAACACTTACAAGTAATATGTTACTTGCATTTTTCATAAAATACATACTTTGAAAACAACTAGTTAAATACAATGTACTAGTTAATAGAGTTGGACTATCCAAACCCATAACCCATGGAGCACAACCCATAACCCATGTGCTTGACATCATGCATGACATCACAAATGGGTAATATCCATGACCCATGACCCAAAGTCCATAACCCATGACCCAAGGTCCATAACCCATGACCCAAGATGTCTTTGACATCATGCATGACATCACTTGAACCATGGACCTTGACCCATAACCCAAAACCCGGAATTGCAACCCAAAGTCCAGACTGGTACTACCAGATACCCGGTTCCATCGGTTTGCACTGGCCGGATCCCTCTGGGAAGGGATCCGCCGGAACCGGGTGAACAGTGGCTTTTATTGTCTATAAATAGTGAGCCATTTCCTCTTTCTTTCTTGCACCTTCTCACATATTTCTCTATCTATGTTTCTCTCTTACTAACCTCAGATCCTAGATCTTTCTTGTAGTATTTTGTGTGGTGATTCTATAGGTTCCTTCTAAAGGCGAATTGTGACAAATGGTAATTTTTACACTTTAAGTTAATAATAAATATTTATTTATTATTTTTAAGTCGAGCATTTCTATGCGCAATTGCATATTTCTAAGCATTTCTGGGAGCTGTCCCGCATATTGTAGCTTACAGTCACTACTGAAAAAGTTTATTTTTGTCAGTAAGCTTAAATTATTCAATTTCTAATAGTTACTGACAAGTTTCGTAATTTACTAAGAGCTTTCTCGTATTTACTAAAAAGCAACCCCACACGCGTTCCGACAACACAGTATATATGGTAGCAGTCAAATAAATGCATTTTTTAGCAAATGATAATATTTTATTATTATTCTGATGAAAACGTCAATAAAAACTTTATTTTGCGTATACGTGTCCAAAAAGGTCAAACCGGGACATTACGGTAACATTTAAGCTCAAAACGACACACGATACACCAACGATGTTCAAAATACGTTTCCCTCCCCCCCCCCCCTCCCTCTTTACTCGTTTGGCGCCCAAAATCCACGCCAAAACAAGATAGTGGAGCTTTTGTTTTATTATGTGACATAATATAATTTTGTTTGTTACTTAAACTATAACACACACTTAATCACACACTCATTTTTCTCATCCAACATTTCCTCTCTTCCATTTTCTTCTCAAAACTCACGGCCAACACATAAAATCCTAGATCTATAAAAAATTCTTTGGAGTTATAACAAATCAAGGTGTACTTTCAAGTGTTTTGGGTTAATCGGAACGTATTGTGGGTAAATTTGGTGCAATGTGGTGTGTTCTTGGGTCCTTATACCTCTCAATTTTTCTCAAAACATTGTAAGGATCTTTAAAACTTATTTAATCTTGTTCTTGTAATGTTTAAAAGTGTTACCAAGTGCTAAATGTGTATGTTTTACTAAAATGAAAAAGTTAGGGTTTGATGTATGGTTTATGTTTGCTCGACTTTTCTTGAGTTTTCATACAAATTATGATATTTCTTGCTTGTGTGGTAAATCTTGTTGCTTGTGGTACTAGTTTGATGATACAAATGAGATTAGTGCAAATACGTGAGTTTAAGACAAAATATACACTTGTATGTGTGTGTGTGTGTGTGTGTGTATATATATATATATATATATTATATATATATATATATATATATATATATATATATATATATATATATATATATATATATATATATATATATATAAATCGGCTAAGTTTTGAAAGAATTAATTATTGGGGTTTTGAAAAACATAAAGTTTTGGCTCTAGTGGTGAAATGGTGAAATTTATGCTTATTAGTTTATTTTAGTTAGCTTATTGGTTTTAACTTATTGGTTTTGGGCTAAATTTAGTCTCGACATACATGGGCCGAGCCCATCAAACTTTCGGCCTACTTGGACTTTTTGAACCAAATTGCTTATTTAAAGTGCTTATTAGCTTATTTAATATTTAACGTAAAATATAACGTAAATAAAAAGGGTTAATTAGTTTTCGCCTAAAAATGGACTAATGGACCCGTTATGGCCTATTCGGCCCAATAAATATGTCGGGAGACAAAAATGAGTTTTGGAACAATTTTCGACTCACTATAATTGTTTTTGTGAAATAGAACTTTATAAATCGATTAAAATCATTTTGGACTCGTTTTGACACTTTAAGCCCAATAAGACAAATAAAATGATTTTCGGCCAAATTTTTAAGAATGTTGACCTTTTGTTGACTTTTAAAAGTATTTTGACTAAATGTCAAAAATATATTCCTAAGTCTTAAAATTAAATTATAAATAATTATTTAATTTCTCAAAATTAAATACTTATAAATTTCTTTATAATTATCATTATATTATAAATAATTATAGGGATATTTATAATATAATAATACCCCACTAACATCATTATCATATTAATTATTCAATGCCTATTTAATTAATTATAAGTCTTAATTAATTATATATATATATATATATATATATATATATATATATATATATATATATATATATATATATATATATATATATATATATATATATATATATATATATTACCTACGCATTTTGCGACTACAAGCATTAAGCACGGAAGTTCCGTCGCACGTATATTCACTGTACACTTTCACCATGAGCCATCCCAAAGAGTCTTATACGATAAACTATTTTGAAATGTACCTTACCACACAGCAATCAAGAAATACACGAGCACTGGCCACACGTAAACTTTTCAATTGGGTTAAAACATTTAAAACACGAGTATTTCGCTAAGACTTACCATACTGATCTAGGTCGCGTGTCGGAGCGGTTACACTGAGTTGTTGTTGATTAGCATATTGCTATTGTTTTTAAGGTGAGTTTATAGCCCCATTTTTATACGTATTGCTTTTATAAACCTTGGGGTGAGAAACATGCAAAACTGTTTTCATGGACCAAAATGAACTTTGTTTTTATACACACTAGTATGCGGAAACCTAAGTTAGCTGAATCCCATTGCGCCCACTATCATCAATCGTCAATTCCTACTGGGAAGCGCGTGTTACACCATACGATCCATACATATTTCTTATTGTTCTTAAGTGTTTGTGAGTGTCATCATAGCAGCCAAGTTTGTATGATAAAGAAGGAAGTTGTGGTGTTACAAGTGGTATCAGAGCCAAGCAACAAGGTAGAAGGTAATATTGTTCGGTTTGATTGCAAAGTAACCAACTGTTGTGGTTTGTGTTCATAAAAAGGCCACGAAGTGGGTTTGTCTTAAGGAAATCGAATGGTAACAATCTTGTATAAGGTTGTGTTTATTCTTGGTTTAGTGAATTAGTGATTTTTCCTCACTTGTCTGCTGGGAAAATATTACATTTGTTGTGTTCTTAGTTGCTTTAGATCGAAGTTATTCAAGAAATAAAATCACTTTTGTGTTATTGAATATTATAGTGTTTTATTGACTTGATTTGATTGGTTCAAAGTTGGTACAAGTTGGTGTAATTGGCAGGAATTATAGCAAAGTGGGTAAAAAGTTGTCAGGGAAAGAAGGTTTCACGTGGGAAAGTACTTAAAAGTCAACAAAGGTGGCGTTTTATCGCAATTGGAACAAAAGATCTGCGTTTTATCGCAATTGGAAGAAATATCTGCGTTTTATCGCATTTCAGGTCCTTATCGCAGTTGTCTAAATCGGATCTTATCGCAATTCAGATATCGCAGTTCTTGTATTAGAATTGCGATAGGTATCGCTATTGCTTATCGCAGTTGAGCTCATATCGCAATTGCCCACTGACCAGACTTATCGCAATTCATACACTTATCGCAGTTGAGACTTGTCGCAGTTGAGACTTGTCGCAGTTGAGACTTATCGCAGTTGAGACTTATCGCAGTTGAGACTTGTCGCAGTTGAGACTTGTCAAAGTTGTTTTCAGATTTGTCAATTTCAGTCCCTGTACTTTCCAGCAGCCTTTGGGAACTTCCAGAATTGGCAGTTTTGGCCCTCGTACTTCTGTGAAACTTCAAACGATCATAACTTTTGAACCGTAACTCCGTTTTCAGCGAAACACCTGTCAAAACGACCGTGAGACCGAGGAGAAGGACACGTTGAATAAATTTATTCATTCAACCCAACTTTCGAGGCCTGAAAACGCTCCAAAATGAAGTTATTGAGGTTTTAAGTTTCGAGACCAAAATTCCACCGTAACAACTTCCATCGTACTTGTGTGAATTAAGTTCAAAGTTAAATAACTTTTAAGGATTTGATTCGAACGTAATTTCGTCAACTCAAAAGTTTACATTCATTATAAACTTTTGACTTTGTCTTAATTATACTTGAATCAAGTTTCGTAACGTTATTTAATTTGCTTCGTTTACATATCTGACAACATCAACGATCTTCAACAACAAACCAAGGCTTCACAACAACATCTTCTATTTTGTTGACACGATCCTCAATCCACTTTATCATACCATATCTTAAAGATGACAACACAACAAGACATTCATGCCGCAGGTTCAGAAAACCGTCCTCCAATGTTAGAAAAAGGTGGTTATCTTCCATGGACGAGTCGTATGAAAAGATACATGAAAACCAAGCCTCTAGGACAAGGTAAACTCTTGATCAAATCCATAGAGGAAGGTCCATTCGTGCCTCGCCAGATTCAAGTTACAGCTGGGAATCCTAATGCATCACCTCCAATTAAAGCAACCTTCCGAACTCAAACGGAAGAGGAATACACATTGGCAGATCAGAAGCAAATTGAAGCAGATGACATGGCAATGCATTTAATCCAACTTGGTTTACCACAAGAAATATTCTGTGCTGTAGACAGTTGTGAAACTGCTTATGCAATGTGGGAACGAGTAAAAAGACTCTGCTATGGTACAGACATTGGTAAACAAGACGTGGAAAACAAGCTTCTGACTGAATGGGAGAAGTTCACATCCACTCCAGCTGAGCAGATTGAATCTTACTACACACGGTTTTGTACTCTAATGAATGAGTTGATTAGACACAATTTGGATCATAAACAAATTGTTCAGAACATCAAGTTCATCAACAACCTTCCAGAAGAATGGGGACGATACGTTACTATTGTCAACCAAACTCAAAACCTTCATGAGGTGAACTATGATCAGCTCTATGACTTCCTAAAACAAAACCAAAAAGAGGCAAATGAAGTCAGAACAGAGAAACAAGCTAAACAACAAGATCCTCTTGCACTCATAGTCCAATCACCTACACCTGCAACAGTCAGTGCACAACCATCATCATCATCATCCACTCAGCAATTCATGCAACAACAGTATATTCCACAATCACCATTCTACCCACAACAACAACATGTAATCCCACAACAACAATACCCGCAACACCCAGATCAACAGGATCAGGATGAGTCAACTGATGCTTTGACTCAAGCTTTTGCCTACCTATCAAAAGCATTCCAAGGACGTTATTCCACACCCACCAACAACAATCAACGAATCTCATCGAACACTCGCAACAAGCAGATTGCACAGCCTAGTTTCAACATGGGACAGCAAGGTCAGATGGTTGGGGGATATGGGAATCAGCAGGGATATGCTCCAAGATATCAGATAGGTAATCAGAATGCAGGGCAGTATGTTGGTAATCAGATGGGTCAGTTTGCAGGGAATCAGATGGGTAATGCTGTTGGTAATCAAAGGGTACAGAATGCTGGGAATCAGTTTGGGAATGTTGCTCAGGGAGCTGGGAATAGGAATCAGGGTAATATGATGAAGTGCTTCAACTGTCAGGGTATTGGACACATGGCTAGGAACTGTCCAGACAAGCCGAATAAGAGGGATCCAGCTTACTTGCAAAAAGCATTAATGTTGGCAAACAAGGAAACGGCTGGGCTTCAGTTAAGTGCAGAAGAGAATGACTTCATGGCTATTATGGATGCTTCAGAAGATCTTGAAGACATCGATGCAAACTGCATTTTTATGGCTAATCTTCAGGAGGCAAAGTACGACACAGACTCAGAAGCACCTCCTGCTTTTGACACTAATGCGGTTTCTGAGGTACAACCATATGCTACATGTCACGATAATGAAATGTTTGATATGTCACCTCAAAATGAACAGTGTCCTGAGACTCCTAATCTCATTTATGATACATATATGGAAGAACCAAGTTGTAGTGATACTAATTTGGTAACTCCAGATATGGATCCTAATAAAGAATTCGAGTCACAGCATACTGATAATGATGAGGAAACACGTGCTATGTTTGAATCATTATTGCATAATTGTAGTATTGAAATTGAGAAAGTTAAAACGGTCAATCGCGAGGTTAAGGCCGCGAATGAAAAATTGACCGCTGAGCTTGAGAGCTATAAGGTGAATGCAAGAGCTTATGATTTTCATAACGAAAAACAGTCAGAACATGAGGTTAGCTTAAGAGATTCTGAGTTAAGAGAGAAACATTTGCAAATAAAATTTGACACTCTCGATGTTAATTTGAATTTGCAAATCAAATCTCTTAACAAAGAAAATTTTGAACTAACCAACCAACTTTCAAAACAAAAATCAACTTATTCCAATCTTGAAAAAGAAAAGAAGGAGTTGAATGAAAGGTTTTCAAAACGTGAAAAAGATCTTCAAAAAGAGATCACTGACAAAAAGGAAACCATTGCAAAGTTGGAAGATTTACTTGTAAAAACGGGTCATTCTGCACAAACAATTAACTTGTTAATAAACGATCCAAACCCGATTTTACATACATTAAAGAAAACGGCTATCGGTTATGAAAACCCTTATCATCTCAAGAAAGCTCAGCAAAATCAGAATGTGTTATATAATGGTAGTGTGCTAAATGATAATCATGATCCGATTGAGATTTACGATTCGGATGACACGATTGAGCGTACTGAAAAGAGACGTGTCAAAATGAGACAAATGAACCCAGAAATTAAACCAATTGATTATAACAAGCTTAACACAGAATCTGGGGTTCATCTTGTTCAAAAGAAGTCACATCTGTTTTTTCAAAAACCAGTGGTTTTCACAAAACAAAAAACTGTCTCAAAACATCTGTCTAACATCGAACAAATGGCATCTACAAACACTTGTGAAACAAGTGCGGCTAGACTATATTTGGTTGATCTTAAACAGAGAATTGAAACACTTAAAAGTATTGTGGCATCCAAAACAAACAGTAATAACAAAGATTGGCTTTCAAGATTTCAGACTGAACTAAAAGGAATGTTTGAACAAGACATTAATCCACACATTGATGCAATCTATGCGGTTGTTCAAAATGTGGAATACAATCTTTTGAAAGAGTCAGCAGAATTCGTTAAGGACCACAAATCCTTAGTGAATGAAGCAAATGAATACTTGGAACACATAAAAGTTTTGGAAATGCAAAATGACTCTCTCTCTTTCGAAGCTCTATCGACCGATATCATGTCTATTATTTTCCAAACATATTCTGTGGAGGATGATGAAACACTTCGAGCTGAGACGTCTCAAATTGTTGAAAAATATGAAAAGGCACTTTTAAAGCTTGAAAAACAAAATTGCACATATTTTAAACAACTTGATACGAAAAAGGAAGAATGCAAGTATGACAAACTGTCGTATGAGCGTTCTTACAAAAACATGCAAGATCAAATAAATCTTTTGAAGTCTCAGCTTGCAAGTCAAAAAGGGCAGGGTGAGGAAACTACGGGTATTGCACCATTAACCCCCTTGCCTAATGAGAAACAAAAAGGGAAAGCTGTTGTCAAGAACACTAATGTGATAGCACCTGGCCTTTATAGGATTAGTCCCACTACTGCGTCTGCCTCTACATCTAAAACATATAGGGCGATAGACAAAAGTATTAAAGATAATCCAAGCGAGATTAGGAATGCTAAAACAACATCTCAGGACAACAACATAAATTCTAATGAGTGTGCCTTACCTTCTACAGGATTAGAAAGCAACTCTAGGAGCAAACGACAGACTAGGAGCAATAACAAGAAACCTAGTGTCTCGCCTGTTTCTGAGAATCCAAGCAAGAAAGTAGAAGAACACCATAGGAATTTAAAGCTTTCCAAGAAGAAACATGTATCATCTAGTTGTAATGATAAGACTCCTGTTTCTAATGCATGTAATGATTCTGATTGTTTAATGCAAAAGAAAACTTTGTCTGTAAATGCTTGTGATGATAATGTTTCTAATGATGTGAAAAAGAATGATATGCCTGAACAGAAAAAGGTTCCTTTTGTAACGAAGGCTAAGTCTAGATACATTCGAAGACTTATTGCAAAAGCTAGGAAAACAACTAGCAGCCTATTGCCTAAGGATCACTCTAAGTTTTGTGCATGGAAACCAACGGGTAGAATGTTTACGCTCAAGAATGGCACATTAGAAATAATTCCCAATGCATCTAAGGAAACCAGTTCTAAGTGTAATTCACCTGTTTCATCTAACCCACTGGAACCAAATGTTACACGGTTTCCATATACAAATTCTTCTGTTCTTCTCAGGTCATTGAAATCTGTCTTTGGATCGTCGACTCGGGTTGCTCCAAGCACATGACCGGGAATCTGAAGCTGCTGATCAATTTTGTGTGGCAGTTCATGGGGACTGTACGTTTTGGGAATGATCATGTTGCAGCTATTCTGGGTTATGGAGATCTTCGGTTTGGAAATTATCTGATCACTCGGGTTTACTATGTCGAAGGGTTGGGACACAATCTGTTCTCTGTCGGACAGTTTTGTGATGCTGATTTAGAGGTCGCATTTAGGAGAAACACTTGCTTTGTCAGGAATTTGGTTGGGGATGATCTCTTAATTGGGGGTCGTGGCACCAATCTTTATGCAATTGACATAAACCAAATGGCCTCTTCATCTCCTATTTGTTTCATGACCAGGGCAGGCGAAACAAAATCCTGGTTGTGGCATAGACGTTTGTCCCATCTGAACTTTGACACGATCAACAAGCTTGCCAAAGACGACATCGTCTCCGGTCTTCCTAAATTCAAATACACCAAAGAACACCTATGTCCATCATGTGAGCAGGGAAAGAGCAAAAGAGCAACATATAAACCTAAACCCGTACCTAGTTCGGTTGATAGGTTGCATCTGTTGCACATGGACTTATGTGGCCCGATGAGAATTCAAAGCATAAATGGGAAGAAGTATATTCTTGTAATTGTTGACGACTATTCAAGATATACATGGGTGAAGTTTTTGAGATCAAAAGATGAAGCACCAAGCACCATCATCACCTTTCTGAAGCGGATTCAAGTTCTAATTCAAGCTCCAGTTAGGATAGTACGAACGGATAATGGCACGGAATTTGTCAATCAGGAGTTAAGAACATTCTTTGAAGAAACTGGTATTACTCACCAGACATCAGCTGTTCGAACTCCGCAGCAGAATGGGGTAGTTGAAAGAAGGAATCGAACCCTTGTAGAAGCTGCTCGCACTATGCTAATTTATTCCAGTGCTCCGTTATTTTTATGGGCTGATGCTGTTTCTACTACTTGTTTTACTCAAAACCGATCCCTAATCCATCCAAGATTCAATAAAACCCCATACGAACTTGTCAACAACCGAAAACCGGATATTTCTTATCTTCATGTATTTGGCGCTTTATGCTATCCAACAAATGACAGGGAAGATCTGGGAAAGTTGAAGGCTAAGGGTGATATTGGAATCTTTATTGGGTATTCTGAAAACTCGAGGGCATTCAGGGTGTATAACAGGAGAACGAAAAAGATCATGGAGTCGATGAATGTGAAGTTTGATGAAATTTCACAAATGGCTTCTGAGAGACTCGCTCTAGAACCCGCGCTTAACCCGATGACTTCCGGACATATCAGTTCGGGACTCGCACCTCAAGGAGCTCAATCAATTCATGAGGAACAACCAACAACTCAGGAACTGGATAATTTCTTCGAGTTCATGTACGATGAATACTATGGTGGCGCTTCGAAAAATGCATCTAACCAACATTCCGCTGCATCCACTCAACATCAACAACCACCACCACCTCCATCAAATCCAGATGCATCCACAACATTTGAAGCTGGCGCACCACCTCCCTCACCATCAACATCATCTACATCTACTCCTAAAACTCCATTCATTGAAATTGTTCTACCAAGAATTGATGAGTAAGAACAAAATAATGCTGTGTTAGACGAAGAAGTCTTTGAAAACCCGTTTGGAACGGAATCTGGTGAATCATCTTCCAGATTACATGAACCGTCTAACATACATTCAAACAGTCCAAGGTACCCTTCAACATTACAGTGGACAAAAGACCATCCGATTGAACAGGTTATTGGTGAACCCTCAAGACCAATTCAGACGAGAAAACAACTTCACACCGATTGCGACATGTGCATCTATGTCTGCTCAGTCAGTCTCATAGAACCTAAGAACATTCGGGAAGCAATGGCAGATAATGCCTGGATTGAAGCGATGCAGGAAGAACTTCTTCAATTTCAAATCCATGACACCTGGGATTTAGTTCCAAGACCAATTGACAAACTAGTCATTGATCTTAAGTGGTTATGGAAAAACAAAAAGGATGAAGAAATGACTGTAATTCGCAACAAGGCTCGTCTGGTGGCAAAGGGATTCAGACAAGAAGAAGGGATAGACTTTGAAGAGTCATTCGCACCGGTTGCAAGGCTTGAAGCAGTCAGGATTTTCTTAGCTTATGCCGCTCACAAGAACATCACGGTTTATCAGATGGACATCAAGACAGCGTTCTTGAATGGAACTCTGAAGGAAGAAGTGTATGTGAGTCAACCAGACGGTTTCGTTGACAAAGATCATCCGGAATACGTTTACAAGCTAAAGAAGGCAATCTATGGTTTGAAACAAGCCCCACGGGCGTGGTATGACGAGTTATCATCTTTCTTGTTGTCAAATAATTTCACCAAAGGAACAATTGATCCAACCTTGTTTACAAGAAAATACAAAAATGATATTTTGATTGTTCAGATTTATGTGGACGACATCATATTTGGGTCCACTAATCCGACACATTCAAAACACTTTGAAAATCTCATGAAAAGCAAATTCGAAATGTCCATGATGGGTGAATTAAAATTCTTTTTAGGCTTACAAATTCATCAATCCCCACGTGGTATTTTTCTTAATCAGGCTAAATACACAATTGAGATTTTGAAAAAACATGGAATGGAAAATTGTGACTCTGTTGGTACTCCAATGGTCACTTCACCAAAAATTGGCGCTGACGTATATGGGAAACCCATGGATCCGAAGAAATATCGGAGCATGATTGGTTCTCTCATGTACTTAACTGCAAGCCGACCAGATATTCATTTTGCTGTTTGCTTACTTGCACGGTTTCAGGCAAGGCCTACCGAACTTCACCTCCAAGAGGTTAAACGGATCTTTCGATACCTTCGAAGAACCATTAACATGGGACTTTGGTATCCGAAGGATTCGGAGTTTACACTAATTGCCTTTTCAGATGCCGATCATGCTGGATGCCAAGTTACAGCGAAAAGTACATCAGGCGGAGCGCAATTTCTGGGAGAAAAGCTAGTAGGCTGGTCGTCAAGAAAACAAGATTGCACTGCTTTATCAACAGCAGAGGCCGAGTATGTGTCTCTATCTGCGTGTTGTGCTCAAGTCCTTTGGATGAGAACACAACTCACGGATTATGGTTTCTCTTTCAACCGCATTCCTTTGTATTGCGATTCAAAAAGTGCCATAGCCATCTCGTGCAACCCAGTGCAACACTCGAAGACCAAGCATATTAGAGTCCGCTATCACTTCATAAAAGAGCACGTTGAAGAGGGTACTGTTGAATTGTTTTTCGTGAAGACAGAATACCAGCTCGCCGATCTATTTACTAAGGCCCTCCCAAAAGAGCGGTTTGAAAACTTAGTTCGTCGAATTGGAATGCGAAGCCTAACTCCCGAAGAGTTAGAAAGTCTTCTCGAATCTTATTGATTTATATCAACAAGCTTCGCATATAAATATTTTTGTAAATATATACATGTTAATACCTATACTGTGAATATAGAAAACTTCAAAAAGACATAAAAAATATAAAAGACAAAATCCAAAAATATTCTTCTCACGACATGTCTCTCGTCTAATCAATATTCTGTACGTACTTAGAAATGTCATTCAACAATGATACGGGTATTTACAGATGCTTGAGCGAGAGTTATTTTTTATGTTTTTCTAAAACATGTCGTTTCTCAAATTCTTCATTAAGGCTTTCGTGCATTTCAGTACGAAACCCGCGCTACATTGAATGACTTCTGATTATTTCCGATCAGAACTCGCAATGTTAATGGCGAAAAGCTAAAACCCGTGAGCACTTAATCAAAATTGTTTCAAAAGATTTTTCAAAATCTTTTTAATAAATTTTGTGCTCACAACAACTCCCTCTAAGACCACTAAATGCTTTTAAACTCAACAGTTTAACCATTTGCTCTGATTAAGGGGGAGTATAAAGAGAAAAATGTTCCATTTTTCATGCTAAAATCAGTCCGTCTCTCCACAAAAAGTTTCATTTTAATCAACTGTTTTCAAAAATACCACTTAATGCTATTTTTGAGGGGGAGATTAGGTGTTTATTATAAATATGGGGAGAGGACGTGATTAAAATGTGATCTAAAAGAAGTTTTGTCGTTTGAATCTCAAAATGAGTTCTTCAAAAAGACTCAGCATGAACCCTCGAATTGACAAAACTAAATGTCCGTTCTCGAAAAGACATGTCCTGGACGGGTAATAATTTCAAGCTGGTTTTCCAGTGATGTAAGCGTGTCTCGCAAAGGACTTGTCTGAGTAGAATGTACCAATTCGAGAGATGATCATTGAATATGACCGGGACGGGTAATAATTTCAAGCTAGTCTAACTAGTGATGTAAGCGTGTCTCGCGAAGGTCGTGTTCATTGAAAGTCGATCATTTCAAATGTGCGAACTCTACCCAACATGTGCAATTTATTACAAAAATGCATGAGCACATGTGAAGGGGGAGTGTTTCATAAATGCAAAACTCTTAATGTGTTAACAAAATGTGTTTTCTTATAAACACGTTGAGAGATTTTCACAAGGTTTAATGGCATGTGACAAATAATCTAGAATAATCATGGAGTAATAAGGTGATTATGGTTAGGTTATGTCCAATGATCCGCCAGAACCGGAGGGATCTACCCAAGGACGACTCCAATAGCTTAGCATTAGAAGTCCTTAGGTAAGATTGGAAAAAAGGAGTATAATGAGAAAGGAGAAAGAAGGGGTTGAAGAATGAAAAAGAAAAGTTTTTGTAAGGGTGAAAAGAAATAGCCTTCCATGAAAACTTAGGACAGAAACCGGGTCAATACATCTGCTATCGGTACTCACTAAGGTGATACTGGTATTGAAGACAAGACGTCATGGACCCAGTGACGCATTTGCACCGCCCCTCCTATCCACTCAGATATCTCTCAAAAGATATTTGTTTCATTTCTCACGGAGAACACTTCATAATCTATCGACCTCTCACTCCGAGATGTGTTGATATTGAAAAGGTGGCACTCTGCTCCATGCCTCCGACGACTAAAATCAAAACGCACATAATTGAGTCTAGAGACATGAGATTCATCAAAGATCTCTTAGGAACACTTCCTATGAAATACACTTGTGTTCACTCAAAATGATACAAGTTGTATGAGTCTTAATGAGATCAAAAGATCTTGCCTCACGACATGATGGCCGAAGGACGAATTATTGCTAACTGTTTTATGCAGGTACCGACGAAAGTCTATCCACCATCATCATCTACAACGACGACGCATCTGGACAGAAGATGTAGATCAAGGCAAGAACGACCAAAAGACAACTCTTTGAAGATCACAGTGCATGAAGGAACATTGAACGAAGAATATTATACATTGACACACGAAGTTCAAGACAGCAAATGCAAAAGACCAATCACGGGAGCATCATTGAAATGACCATCCCTTAGGGGGAGATTGTTAGCATTTAATTTATGCTACCTTGAAAGTGATGGTCATTTGCCTATTTGAATTAATGGTGTAATGTATAATATGTTAGTAAAGTGGGCTTATGGCATTAGTTTTGTGTGTAAAGTAAGTATATGTGTAGTGCAAACATAAGCCCACTCCAAGTCCATTGTGAAAGCCCACCTAAAGCCCATTAGGTTGGCTGTGTTTCACATATCAACGCCACACACACACTCTTCACAGGTGTGCCTCATTTTCATAAGATAAGAGTGTGTGTGTGTGCAAGGGTTCCACCAAAGTCATTGTATTATTTTCTCATTTGGAATATAATCATTTGACTTGAAATTACACCATACGATCCATACATATTTCTTATTGTTCTTACATGTTAGTGAGTGTCATCATAGCAGCCAAGTTTGTATGATAAAGAAAAGATTTGTGGTGTTACAAAAAGGAACGGAAAAACAAAACAAAGACATACCAGATTGCAACAGGAAATGCGGATAACTAGCTCGTATCGATTCCTCGGTTTCCCAGGTAGCCTCACGCTCTAGGTGGTTCTTCCAAAGAATCTTTACAAATGGAATAACTTTATTTCTCATGACTCGTTCCTGACGATCCAGAACCGCTTCCGGCTCTTCAGACAAAGACATATCAGGCCGGATCTGATCAAGCGGATAAGATACTACATGCAATGGATGATAGTTGTATCCCCTCAGAAGAGATACATGGAAGACGTTATGAACATGCGATAGCTGAGGACACAAAGCTAGACGATAAGAAACCTCTCCAATACGCTCCAGAATTTCAAACGGACCAATAAATCGAGGACTCAGCTTGCCCTTGATTCCAAAACGCTTAACCCCACGGAATGGAGATACTTTCAGAAATACCCGGTCACCAACATTAAACTCCAGATCATGACGGTGCTTGTCAGCATAACTCTTCTGACGAGCACGAGCCTCCTTCAATTTTTCCCTAGCAACGGCCACCTTTTCATTAGTAATCTCAACCAACTCAGGACCCTCAATAATACGTTCACCCACTTCATTCCAACAAACCGGCGCTCTACACTTACGCCCATACAACATCTCAAATGGAGCCATTCGGATACTCGCATGCCAACTGTTGTTATAAGCAAACTCCACTAAACACAAATACTCATCCCAACTACCGGTCCATTCCAAAGCACAAGCCCGTAACATATCCTCCAAAGTCTGAATGGTCCTCTCCGATTGACCATCAGTTTGGGGATGAAATGCAGTACTGAACTTAAGATGAGCGCCCCAAGCTTTATGAAGCCCTTTCCAGAAACGCGAAGTGAAACGAGGATCTCGATCAGAAACAATAGACGAAGGAGTACCATGCAATCTGACAATCTCCTGCTGAAAAATCTCCGCCAACTTACTGATACTATAATTCATACGGATAGGTAAGAAATGAGCAGATTTAGTTAGCCGATCAACGACCACCCAAATTGCATCATGTCTTTTATGAGTCAAAGGCAGACCAGAAACAAAATCCATGGAAATCTCATCCCATTTCCAGGCAGGAATCTCCAAAGGCTGTAACAGACCACTAGCCCGCTGGTGCTCAATCTTGACATGCTGGCAAGTCATACATCTAGCCACAAACAAAGCCACGTCCTGTTTCATACCGTTCCACCAGAAATGCTGCTTAAGATCCCGATACATCTTGGTAGAACCAGGATGAATGGTGAAAGGAGAACTGTGAGCCTCAGTCAACACAGCCTCGCGCAAATCAGGATCATTAGGCACACATAAGCGATCCTCATACCATACAATTCCATCATCATCAATTCTGAACTCAGTCTGCTTACCCTCTTCAATATTCTGCACTATAGCCCAAAGCTCACCATCGTCCTTCTGAGCCTCTTTAATACGCAACATCAGATTTGATACAATCTTCAAACTAGCCCAGTATCCAACATCGCGCCGAATACACAACTCAACATCCAACCGCTCTAAATCCCTAAGAACACGGGGATCAATCTCCAAGCTAGCAATCATACCAGATTTCTGACTAAGGGCATCTGCAACAACATTTGCCTTGCCTGGATGATATTGGATATTCGTGTCATAATCTTTAAGAAGCTCTAACCATCTCCTCTGTCTCATATTAAGCTCCTTTTGAGTAAAGATGTACTTGAGACTCTTGTGATCTGTGAAGATATCACATGATTCACCATACAAGTAATGTCTCCAGATTTTCAAAGCAAACACAACCGCCGCTAATTCCAGATCGTGGGTCGGATAATTTTCTTCGTAGGGTTTCAATTGCCTGGAAGCATAGGCAATCACCCTTCCGTGTTGCATAAGCACACAGCCTAAACCCTTCTTAGAAGCATCACTATATATCTGAAAGCCTCCAGAATCAGACGGTAAAGTCAGAATGGGAGCGGAAACCAATCTCCGTTTCAACTCCTCGAAACTCTGCTCACGCTCATCCGTCCATACAAACTTTTCACCCTTTCGCATCAACTGAGTCAAAGGTAACGCCAACTTCGAGAATCCTTCAACAAAACGCCTGTAATAACCAGCTAATCCCAGGAAACTCCTAACTTCAGTCACTGTGGTAGGTCTTGGCCACTTAGTGATAGCCTCAACCTTATATGGATCCATGGTGATACCATCTGCAGACACAATATGACCAAGGAAAGCAACTTGGTTCAGCCAGAATTCACATTTCGAAAATTTGGCGTACAACTTTTGTTTTCTCATAATACCCAAAACAATACGCAGATGCTGCTCATGCTCTTCTTCCGATTTAGAGTACACCAAGATCTCATCGATGAAAACGATAATGAATTTATCAAGATATTCATGGAAAACCCGATTCATCAAGTCCATAAACACCGCAGGAGCATTAGTTAATCCAAAGGGCATAACCAGAAACTCATAATGACCATATCGGGTACGGAAGGCAGTTTTAGAAGCATCCTGCTCCTTTACCCGCATTTGGTGATAACCAGATCGCAAGTCAATTTTAGAAAAGACTTTAGCTCCTTGCAATTGATCAAACAAGTCATCAATACGAGGAAGAGGATAACGGTTTCGGATGGTAATACGATTTAGCTCACGATAGTCAATGCATAGACGCATAGTCCCATCCTTCTTCTTCACAAACAGAACAGGAGCACCCCAAGGCGAAACACTAGGCCGAATAAAACCACACTCCAGCAATTCTTCCAATTGCTCCTTTAACTCCTTCAGTTCAACAGGTGCCATCCGGTACGGAGCCTTAGAGATAGGTTCGGCACCGGGGATCAATTCAATACCAAATTCAACTTCTCTAGCCGGAGGAAGACCAGGAAGTTCTTCAGGAAAAACATCAGCAAAATCTCGAACAATGGGAACGCTAGAAATATCAAGACTCTCCACAGATGAATCTTTAACAGAAGCCAGATAACCTTGGCAACCATGAGATATCAAGGTTCGTGCTTTCATAGCAGAGATGATTTTAACAGATTTCAGAGGGCGAGATTCATGATAAACAAATTCGGGTCGATTCAGATCACCAAAAATCACATTTCTAGCATAGCAGTCGATGGTAGCTCTATGGGAAGCCAACCAATCCATACCCAGGATTACATCGAAATCAATCATATCCAGAGGAAGTAAGTTCGCCGGGCGAATCCGGTCATCAAAGCGTAAAGGACAGTTTACATATTCATGATCGATGAGAATACAATTCTTCATTGGTGTAGAGATAGCTATTTGATTTATTAATGGTGTTGGAGTCATTTTAAGTTTCTTAGCAAGTTTCAGGGATATAATAGAGTGTGTTGCGCTAGTATCAAATAATAAGAATACAGTACAATCACCAATATACAGAATGCCAGTAATGGTACCTGACGTCTTAGCTGCCTGGTCACGAGTAATCGAATACACACGACCTGTATTCGGAGGAGGAAGAGGAGGGAGATAGTTCACAACAGGTGTTGGATTCTGCTTAGGACAATCCTTTACCCGATGCTTGGTAGAACCACATCTGAAGCAAGCACCAGAAGCCTTACGACAAGCTCCAGGATGACTCTTCCCACAAGTAACACAAATAGGCGGGGAGGTAAGTTCTCAGATGGTCCCCTCTGAGTGCCCGATCCAGTAGCCCGATTCTGCTGATAACCCCTGGAAGACTGATCCTTCCACTGAATCTGACAATCATTACGCCTCTGACGATCATTACCCTGTCTAGAAGCCGACCTAGAATCCTGACCCCTCGAATCCGGTCTCCGCTGATCAAAACTCCTACTCGACTGACCCCGATGATCATGTCCACGATCCGCCTTACCTCGTGGCTCAAAACTCCTACCAGTCTGCCCCTTATTGTCCTCATTCTGTCCCCGTGGCTGAACTCTGTCCCCGTCACAGTTCCGCTTATACCCAACACCCTCATGGAAGATCTCAATGTTGCGAGCTGCATCGCAACATGCTGACGAATCCGCAAACTCAGAATTAAGCAAACGATCAAGAACCCATTTCTTAAGACCCCATTTGTAATGCTTAGCCTGGCGGCTAGCATCACCAGCACTTGGTCCCACAAAACTGACCAACCTCTGAAACCGCTGCAAATATTCCCCTGCATGCTCAGAATCCAACTGGGAAATCGTGTTGTACTCCCGAATAAACCTCTGCTGCTCAGAATCAGGAAAATACCGATTATAGAAAGTAGTACGAAACTCGGGCCAAGTACAAGCAAGCACATACGGGTCACCCCCTTTAGCCTCCTTATGCGCTTTCCACCAGTTCAGCGCATCCCCTTCCAGCTTAAAAGCAGCCAAACGAGTCTTAAACTCGTCCTCACATCCCAACACCTCAAACATTTTCTCCAGATGAGTAATCCAATCCTCTGCCGCTTGAGGAGTGGCAGCCGAACTGAAAGACAAGGGCTTGAGCTTGTTGAAACTCTCAAGCCAACCATGAATAGTAGTGGGTCGACCCCCACCACCAGAACCACCAGAAGAACCCGCTCCATTACGAATATCATTGATGATCCGAGTGATCACCTCATTGGAGTTAAGCCCCGGTAACATGTTGGCTACAGCATTAGCAACCAAAGCCTCCAAGTTAGGGATCTCATCCTCCCCTTCAGGGTTACCTCCAGGATTACGGCGAGTGACAACCATCTGAACGATTATCAAAACGATTAGCAAGATCAAACAGAATATGACAGAGCAGATCAAGAAAATATGACAGAGCAGAACAGGAAAAGAGAGTGCGCGAAAGGAAACCTAATGTCTACCCAATCCTCACAGGTCATAGCCTAAGCTCTAAAGGTTTCTGAAGCCTATTCTCTGATACCATAAATTGTAACACCCCAACCCGACAAGGGTAAAGATATCACAACAATGGTTTCATATCAGATCAAAGCATTCAATAAATAAAACATCGGAAGTCTTAACATTAATAATCAAAGCAACATAAGTCAACAAGACTTATATCAAATGTAAGACAGAAATAAATGAAGTACATAACAAAATCCAAATGCCCAAACAATGGCATAACAAAGCAATATCCAAATGGTAAACTAGAATGACTAAGGTCTAGACTCCACACAGATCGCTCTCATCCCAAAGCTAAACCCAGCTCCTAGCTTAAGTACCTGCCGCAGGAAAAGAAATGCGGCTGAGCTACGAGAGCTCAGTGAACAGATATAACAATAACAAAGCAGTAACGGATAAAAGTATAAATAATCAGAAATACAGATCATTCAGACATAATCAGAGTGAAGGAATAAGAGTAAGGGAAAAGTATAAAGGAAAAGAAAAAGGAAATCAGAAAAGGTTATAGAATAGGAAAACAGTAATCCACCACGAGCCCAGAACAGATAATATAATAACCATGTAGTCATATCAGTAATCCAGAGGGGATACCTCTCAAGTAACCAGATAATATGAGGGGTGTCCTCATGTATCAAATGGAGTGATCAGCTCCCAGATATGTGAAAGACGTGTATCGCACACACCATCAGTCACCAGATATATATATAACAGATAAACAGAAACAGATCAAATCTAGGATGCATCCATGCGCCCCAGTAGGCCAGATTCTTCTCCTACATAACAGATAAAATCAGGGACGGGATAGGTCATCACTCTCCTACCCTAGAGTCATGCCATCGGTGCATCAACGACATGGACATGAAACCCTCATGCCTAGTGAAATGGCTCGGGTATCAAACCGTGGTCAAGGTCAGATGTCATATCATAATCAGAGTGTCATATCTAAGGATTCATGGCATAAGGTTCATGTTAAATATTTCAGAAGTAAGTATCAAAGGTTCAAAATCGATTAGGTTTAAATCAGAGTTTATCAGATCAAGGTTTACAATAAGGTTCAAATCAAGGTTCACAGAACAAAGGATCATAGCAAAGGTTCACAAACAAAGGGGAGCATAACAATGGCTTAGGGAATCTTAATACAAGATCAAAAATCAGATTTTAAGAGAGGGAAAATACCCTTACTGAAAAAAGGGCAGAATATCTGTACCTTATGAGCAAAGCAAAGTAAATAAGCAAAAGAAACAAGCACGGAACAGAATCAATGCTTCTCCTTCTTCACACCTAAAGAAGTAGAAGACGGAATTACAAAAGGTTTCGATTCAGATTACTATTTTAGTTTATCTTACATTTTAAGTAACTTTCCAGATTTAGTAACTTTCTATTTTTAGCAGATTTCCAGAATTAGCAAGTTTCCATTTTTAGAAAGTTTCCTTAATTAGCAGATGTCTATATTTAGCAAGATTATAATATCACAAATTAGGTTAAGTCATTAATTAAGGATTATTATGGAAATAAGGTTCATTTTAGCAAGTTATAAAAGTTTAGGGTTATTTATGACAAGTTTCTATATTTTAGGGTTTTTAATTGTAAATACACCAAAGATAAAGGTTTAGAATGAAAGTATTACAAGTACTCATTTTAAATACATAAATTATTCAGAATGACACTTTTAATCCCTTAAGTTTTACCAATTTACAATTTATACCCCTTTAGTTATTTAATTTACAAAATAAACCTTATAATTACATAATTCACAATTTAACCCTTACCATGTTTATATTTACACACCAAGCACTTATTTTTACCAAATTACATAATATACCCTTAAATTTATATGTGGTACAAATACCCCTTTCACATTTCATAATTTACACAATTAGTCCCTTGAATTTACAAAACTTATAATTCAAAACATAAATTATTAATAATTACATATTAAGCCCTTAAATATCCAAATTACACACTACACCCTTTATATCATTATTTACACCGAATAACCTTAAGTTTCTAGAATTTACACTTTTAGTCCCTCCATTTTAATTAAATTCAATTCGAACAACATAATTACAATTTAAATCTTTTCTTGCAAATTTTACACATAGGACCCTCATGTTATATTTTATACGAATAGTCCCTGGTCTAAAATACATTACAAAAATATCCCACAAGTTTCAGAAATTACAAAACAGCCCCTTTTAATTTCATTTCCCAATCGGTAAACAATTTTTATTATCAAACCTAACCCTAATTGATCAAATCATTTTGCAATCATCAAAACATCATTAAATCAAAATTGATATGTCAGATTTAACCTTAAAACCTTAAACTTAAATCGAATGATTAGGGTTTTTATTTTTTTCTTTCCTTTTTATAAAACCCGATATACACAATAATTTATCACGATCGATCTAAGCTTCAAAAAATCAAAAAAACATTTTTCTAGAGTGATATGATCATATTAGAACCCAGAAAAATTATGTACATGACCCAGAAAAATCGTATGAACCGATTTGTATTTTATTAGGGTTTTTTGTTCTCTAAAATTTGTAAGATCAATTAAGCTTGCATGATTCGATTCCAACAATTTATATGAGTCATATATGATCTAAATAACATTAAAAAAAATACCAAACTGAATTTAGAACGTGTGGATTAGGCGTACGAATTTTTTGGTACCTCGGATTGAATATTCGACACAAAAGAAATCCCCACGATCGAACCAAGCTTCCTACGACCCAAATCTTATTTTTTCCAGCCTCCTTAGACCTTGATGATTACCAGAAAAATACGCAAATACTTCCAGAAAATCGGATGGAATAGGAGAGAGTTTTGGTTTGTTATTTTAGGGTTTTTGGATAAGAATAAAAGGAAAATGGTTGGAAATAAATTAAATAATGATGATGGCCGAGATTAGGGGGATAGGCTGTAAAATCGGCCTATTCAATGGTCATAATCACAACATTTGAATTCTTTGATTATTGCTAATTAAGTTTGTAATTATAATCATTTTAATGATAGTTAAATATAATTTAATTAAATAGTAATGATTTTCGGTTCATGTACAATATCTTGAGGTGTAGCAATAATTTTTGGACATGTAAAAATGTTAAAATGTTGTCTCAAAATTATTTCACTTCATATGTAGCTTATTACCAAAGGTTCGGAATTAATTTGGTGCTTTATATATGTTTTAATTTAATTTGAAAGTTTCAGGGGCAATTAGGTCATTTTGCATGCTTTTACATTTTGGGTTTTACAACAGGAGAGGAAATGGTTGTTGTGTGAGTTTAGTGATGATCCTAAAGCACTAATTTATAGGCAGAAGGTTTGTGAGTCTGTGTGTTTGGATTGGATGTGAATCTAATGGAGAATGTTGGTTTCTAATGATTTGGAACAAAAAATTAAGCTTGTCACATCCTAAGGTCAATCCATTGAAATGGAGTTGAGTGATATGAGAAGGATTTGCAGTAAATGCAAGGAGATAGTGGAAGTTCTGATGATAAGATGTTCCACGGATTTGACGGATCCCTTAAAAAGGGTTCCTTGCTTGTATAGGAAAGGTAACTCAGAGGAAAATTTTGAAAGTTCAAATTTTGGTAGGAAATTGAGTTTCTAATGTTCTAAGAGTTACCTAAAGCAATGTAAGGAGTTTAATGATCAGTGATCATAATCTAAACAAGCTACAACTTAAAGTTTAAGTGTCGGGATGAGTCGGGAAAATTTGAGAAAAGTTACTGTTGTACCCACGGATCCAATCGACAACAAAGGCAGAGCCAAAGTTTGGGAGCCATGGAATCCGTGGGTCTTAGACTGGCGGAACCAAGTCTAACACTTGGCGGATCCAATTTCTGGATCCGCCGGCTTCGTCGTTCGAAAGGTGCTAAAAACTAACAGAGAGCAATGCAAAATTCGCGTTTTCCGACCAAAACCCGAAATTTCTCCTATAACGTATGTAATAGCTAATATATAGTATAAATATACTAAATATATATATTTTAACACACGTTTGCACTTAAATAAATTCGATGATCATAATCTACCATATAGGGAGTTAAGCCAAACGGGGCTTAAACTCGGAAAATTGATAACACGAAGTGTTATCGACCTACAAATATCAGTTAGAACATATTCAAGACAAGTACTACCGCAGTAAGTTAAGAACCATACATGGTTAACACATAATAGTCAAATAATGTCTAGACCCAAACACTCCTTTTACTTGAACTTCTTACTCAACTTCTTGTACCCCTTGTGAAGTTTCATGATCCAATGCCCCAAGTTCTTCATCATCCCCTTGGTTTGCTTGAACTCCGGTGATTCATTAGCAATTGGTGGAAGTTGATGCAAATATTCCGGTGGAGGAATCCTAGAGTTTGGTAAGCCATCATCGTCACTCATTGATGATGATGATGATGATGTTTGAGCACGAGGACGTTTACCCTTGTCAACTGGTACCCTAAAATCACTCAAGGGAACAAAGGTGTGTTGAATTTCATCATAATCGGGAACAAAACCTAAGGCATTTCTAGGAATGGGTGCAAAAGCTCTATAGAGACGAGTTAAGAGCATTCCATAAGGCATTGCCATGTTACCTTGAATCGGAATATCGGCCATTCGTTTGGCGATATAGTATGCAAGGTTGAAAGGTTGACGGGTGGACACACTATACATCATGTAACATAGACAAGCATTGATGTGATCTCGGTTTCCTACCGTGCTAATGACATTAGCTCTCAAAACTTCTTCTAACTTCCTAAACTCGGGCTTGAGTTCATTTAGCTCCATAGCAAATGGATCTCTAGCAACTTCTTTACCTCGATACATCCTAGTGGGGTTGTTCCTAGGATAGAAGAGATGTTCCCTAATTGTTTCTTTGTTGGTTAAAGGAGTGGCATATGGTGCCGTTCTAGCAAAGTTGGATTCTAAGATGGTTAATGACCACTTATCCGAGTAGACACATGTTCCTCGATTAGGAACTCCTAAGACCTCACCAAATTGATCTAGGGGAATATTGAACAAGGTTCCATTGACACTAAAGTGAATGCTCATAAGACCATTGTCACTTGAACTAAGACCTATGGTGGCATAAAACTCAAGAATGAACCTAGGTACTAGAGGCTCATCAATATCTAGGAGACTATCAAAATGAATTGCGGCTAATTGCTCGCGGAGATTGGTGTCTTCATAGAATGAGGGGTCTACTACCCTACCCTCATGAACGTAATGTTTTTCTAGTGCCTTAAAGATGTTGACTTGGGCATCGGTTAGACCCTTGGTTTTGTGATGTTTGGGAAGGTAATTAAGAGTCTTTTTGTGATCGTAATTGGTTGCGGGAGGCATAGTTATCCTAGACACGAAAAATATATAGTTTAGTTAAAATTATCAAAAGTACATATATATGTCTAGTGTGCGCCTACATGGGGACAATGTGGAGGTGCGGTTATCTCGACTCATTTTGATGCATGAAAATTATGTTTATGCAAGTTTTATGATAAAACAAGAGATAACCCAAACGCTCCTACTTCAATGTAGCTACGATTGAATGTACCTGAAAATACATATTAATTATGTATTCCCTTTAGCATTCAAGAGACATTATGCAAGTGATGCTTAAAACATAACGTTTTTGTATTTGTATGAACAATGTCCAAAAACCGTTTTTCCTAGTCGTGAGAAGATTTTAGCAAAAATTTCTCATGGGGTTTTTGATGAATGATGACAATGTACTACAAGATGCAATTCCTAACTATGAAAAACATGATTTGTTATGCAATTTAGAAAGTATGCTTCATGATTTTTCAAGAATTATGCATAACCCCAAGTTTTGGTTTTGTGCATGAAATAGAAATCCTAGACGCAGATCAGGAATGCAAATATGTTAAGGATACTTACAGTGATGATTTGAGCACAATTTGGTTGGGAATGATGGCCTAATTTGTGATTTTGGTGAATTATGGTTCGAACTCAGTGGGTGATATGTTTTGGAGTGAATGATGAATAGTACAGGAGTTTATTTAATATAAAGACCTGATCTCCATGTGACGGATCCGGCGGATCCCAAACAAGGGTTCCGCCCTTGGTGTCGTTTGGATCTGCAGGATCAGAACATGGTTTTGGCTGTTGCCATGTTTTGGTTAATCTAAGGTTTGAGCTAATGTTAATTCTACTCACTAGGTTCCATTAATCCTAAACCAAGTCTAAGATAGTTGAATGGTTCTCTCTTGAGAGGTTTTGTGAGGATATCGGCAATGTTGTCCTCTGAGGAAAATTTCTCAATCGAGATGTTTCCCTTCTGAACATTGTCACGAAGGAAGTGATGACGTATTTCTATGTGTTTGGTTCTAGCGTGTTGGACTGGGTTTTTGCTAAGATCTATAGCTCCTTTGTTGTCACAAAGAATGGGGATGTCGTTGAGTACAATTCCATAGTCGACGATAGCTTGTTTCATCCACAGTGCTTGTTGGCAAGCTTTTCCTGCTGATACATACTCGGCTTCAGTTGTTGATATGGCAAGGGCTGTTTGTTTCTTAGCAAACCATGAGGTAAGACAATGTCCTACAAAAGTACAAATACCGCTAGTACTTTTCCTATCAACATAGTCACCGGCATGGTCTAAGTCGGCATACACTATGGTTTCTACACCTGTCCCTTTGGGATACCATAATCCTAAATGTGTAGTGCCTTTTATGTACCTAAATATCCGTTTAACGGATTCAAGATGGGATGTTTTAGGATCTTCTTGAAAGCGTGCACATAGACAAACACTAAACATAATGTCCGGTCTACTAGCCGTTAGGTAGAGTAAACTACCAATCATTCCTCTATATTTAGTGCTATCTACGGATTCACTTTCGTCATCCTTGGTGAGTTTGGTTTCGGAAGACATTGGTGTTTTCATAGGTTTAGAATCTTCAAGACCAAACTTCTTAAGCATATCCTTGATATACTTTGATTGGTTGAAGAATATCCCATCTTCTAATTGTTTTATTTGGAGACCTAAGAAAAAGTTTAGTTCCCCCATCATACTCATTTCAAACTCGTCATGCATGATCTTTGAGAAATCGTCGCATAACTCTTGACAAGTTGAGCCAAATATAATGTCATCCACATATATCTGGACGATGATAATATGTGATCCCTTTTTCTTGGTAAAGAGAGTATTGTTTACTAGTCCCATGGTGTACTTATGGTTAACTAGAAAGGTCTTAAGTCGATCATACCAGGCTTTTGGTGCTTGCTTGAGTCCGTATAATGCTTTCTTAAGTTTGTAGACATGATTAGGTTTTTCAAAATCGGCAAAGCCGGGAGGTTGTGCTACATATACCTCTTCATTTATGAAGCCATTTAGAAATGCACTTTTGACATCCATTTGAAATAACTTAAAGTCATATGCGCATGCATATGCAAGTAATATCCTAATAGACTCAAGTCTAGCTACGGGTGCAAAAGTCTCATCATAATCTATACCCTCTTGTTGATTATAGCCTTGTGCTACTAACCTAGCTTTGTTTCTAGACACAATGCCATTTTCATCCATTTTATTTCTAAAAACCCATTTTGTACCTATTATGGTTTGATTTTTAGGTTGTGGAACTAATGTCCAAACGTCATTCCTAACAAATAGATTTAATTCTTCTTGCATCGCAATGACCCAAGATTCATCTTTTATTGCTTCATTTACATTTTTAGGTTCTATTGTTGAAACAAAACAAAAGAAATTACTTTCATTTTGAGCTTTAGACCTTAATTTTCTTTCGTTGAGTTTTCCTATGACGTTTTCTAATGGATGACTTTTTGCTTCTTTGATGTTGACTAAATCTCTTTTTACTAGTTTATTTTCTTTATCTTTTTCAACATTTTCCTGATTATCAACCATTTGGTTTTCAACTAAGTCATCATCTACCAAAGGTGATGTCTTAGAGGGAGGTGGACTTTCATCGAATGTTACATTCAATGATTCCTCGACTCTTGAGGTTTTTTTGTTCAAAACTATGTATGCTTTACTAGTTTGTGAATATCCTAGAAATACACCTTCATACGACTTTGGGTCGAATTTGGTGAGATAGTCCTTTGTGTTTAAAATGAAGCACTTGCTTCCAAACACTCTAAAATATCCTAAAGTAGGCTTTTTGCCTCTGTATAACTCATATGGAGTCTTTCCTAAGAATGGTCTAATTAGAACTCGATTTAGAATATATGTAGATGTATCTACAGCGTGACACCAAAACTTTTGAGGTATGTTTTGTTCGTTTAACATGGTTCTACTCATTTCTTGAATGGTCCTATTTTTGCGTTCTACCACACCGTTAGATTGAGGGGTTCGAGGAGCCGAGAAATTATGAGTTATGCCATTGGCATCACAAAAGGCTCCGAATTGGAATTCGTTATCGAATTCACGACCATGGTCAGTTCTAATTGATACTATGTTACTTCCTGTTTGATTTTGAATTTTCTTACTTAAGATTTCAAATTTATCAAACGCTTCGTTTTTAGTTTTTAGAAACTTAGTCCATGTATACCTAGAATAATCATCTACTATAACCAAAGTATAGAAGTTTCCTCCGTAACTTTGTATAGCGGATGGACCAAACAAATCCATATGTAATAATTCTAGACACCTAGATGTTGACACCATGTTTTTAGCCTTATGGCTATTATGAACTTGTTTTCCTATTTTGCAAGCATCGCAAAAGTGTTGGTCATATTTCAACTTGGGCAGGTTCCTAACGAGTTCCTTAGAAGATAAGGATTGAATTAACCTCATATTAGCATGACCTAAGCGTCGATGCCAAAGAGTTGAGTTTTCGTCCTGGGAGGTAAGACAAAGCTTGTCTTTAGGTGTTTTGTCGAGTTTCATAACATAAACGTTATTTTTCAAAACACCTTTTCCTACAGTTATGCCATCCTTAAGTATTTTACTTCCATTTTCACTGAAAAGGACGTTATACTTTTTGCGGCATAATTGGCTAATACTAAGCAAGTTAAATCCTATGTTATCTACATGAGCAACATCATCAATAGTGAAAAAGTCATGAGAAATTGTACCTTTTCCAATGATTTTACTTTTAAGCTTGCTACCGAATGTGACATTACCTCCGTCGTACACTTGGTAGTCTGAGAAAAGGCTTTTGTTTCCCGTCATGTGCCTTGAGCACCCACTATCTTTGATCCATTCATCAGGTTCAAGTTCAACTTTTAAGCACACCTAAGTTCAAGAAAAACTCAAGCTTTTGGTCCCCAATATTTCATGGGTCCGTTTGGGTTAAACATAACTTTATCATGATTCATGTATGGAAATGGTGGACATATGTTACATGGCCTGAAGTTGGGACCTTGAAAGTTACTATACATGTTTTGGTTCCAATTTCTTTGATAATGATGTTGCGACTTAAAGTTACTCTTAGGAAAGGGGTGTTTGGGAAGACTAGTTTTGGATGCCCGTTGAACCGTTTTAACTCTATACTCATTTCTAACTTGACCTCTTCCTATAGAAACAGCCAGTTTTTGTTTGTTATTAGTTATACTAGTACTAGGTTTCCTAGTGACTCTAACGAATTCAGTACGGTCAGTTTTTAGAACCTTCTGTTTACTTTCTGTACTGGCGGATCCTTTTGGCAGAACTGGCAGATCCAAAATTTTGGATCCGTCGGATCCGTCAGCATCTGACTTAGTTGGAACAGTTTCTTTTTATTTCACTGTTTGTTTCTCAAACACACCTAAGCTTCCTAGTTTCATAAAACCTAGTCCGGTTTTATCATTAGGTAGTTTGTGTATCTTCATTATCTCATCTGCACAACTTATATTTTTATCAAACTTTCTAAACTTAGAATTTTGTTTGATAAGTTATTCCTGTGTTGACTTAAGTGTTTCTAGTTTAACTTAAGCTCCTGACATGACACACATGTTTCTTTAAACACTTTTACCCTTTTCAATTCTTATCTCCTTTTCTTTTAACCAATGAACTTCATTTTAAGAGTGTTGTTTTGGTTTTTAAGAATTTATTTTTGTTTATGATTTTAAGGGTGATTTCACATAGTTTGTTATATTCTACTTCTAAGGTTTCTTCATCTATAAAGGAGTATGATGAGTCAGAATGTACCTCTTCTGTGGCGTGAGCCATTAGAGCAACTTCGTCGTTCTTAGGCTCGTCATCATCTCCTTCACTATCACTCCAAGCTCCACTGACGAAGGCTCTTTGAGACTTGTCCTTTGGAGGCTTTGGACATTCTCCTATTAAGTGACTAGAATCACCACACCTATAACACTTCCTATCTACCTTTCTATCATCACGGCCTTTTCGAGAGGATTTCTTTTCTTCACGAGGTGGTCTAACGAACTTTCCTCGTCTCCTGAAGAATTTCTTGAAATCTCTAACCGCCATGGCATATTCTCTATCTTCACTACTAGGACAAGACTCTTCATCACTTGACTCTACTCTAGCTTTCAAGGCAATGGACTTCATTTTCTCCTTCTTGCCTTTAACTATTTCAGAGTCTTTTTCCATCACCATTTCATGAACTTTGAGGTTTCCTATGAGCTCATCCAGTGTCATACTTGAAAGATCCTTAGATTCTTCAATAGCTGTCACCTTTGCTCTCCACTTCGGGTGGAGAGCTCTTAGAAATTTCCTGACAAAATTCTTACTGGAAAAAGATTCATCAAGTGCTTTAAGTGATGTAATGATAGTATTAAACCTAGAAAAAGCACTATCAATGGTCTCATCTTCAGAGATAACAAATTGTTCATATTGTTGAACAAGAAGATCAATTTTGTTATCTTTGACTTGTGAGTTCCCTTGATGAGTGATGATTAGTGATTGCCAAATATCTTTAGCCATTTTACACATGAAAACTCTTGCATATTCCTTTTTAGGTAAAGCATTGTAAAGCATCATTTTGGCTTCATTATTTTTGGCAATCAATTTCTTTTGTTCATCACTGTGACGAATAAAAGAGTTACCTATATTCTGACCACCTAAAATATCACTACTTATGGGTTTGTAATCACCCTCTACAATAATATACCACAGATCTATGTCCTTTGACTTCACATATGTCTCAAAGCGATTTTTCCAATATATGAAACAATTTGGTTCAAATAGTGGTGGTCTTTGCATAGATTGCCCTTCTTTAAAGTTTTCAAAATCCATAGATTGCGAATTAAGGAAGCTCAGAAAGAGGATGGTGAGCTGTGGTCTATAGTTCAGAATGTGGAGGAAGGCAAACAGTCGGAATTTAGAGTGGATGATTCCGGTGTAGTGTGGTTTGAGGACCGTCTCTGTGTTCCCAACGATCCTGAACTTCGTGAGGCTGTTCTATCAGAGGCTCATATTTCCCCTTTTACTATACATCCTGGTTCTACCAAGATGTACCGGGACCTTAAGCAACATTTCTGGTGGAGTGGCATGAAACAGGATGTGGCTTCGTTTGTATCTAAGTGTTTGACTTGCCAGCAGGTCAAGATTGAGCACCAGAGAGCTAGTGGGTTGCTTCAGCCGTTGGAGATTCCGAAGTGGAAATGGGAGGAAATTTCCATGGATTTTGTGACAGGTTTACCTCCTACTCGTAGGAAGCATGATGCGATTTGGGTGGTCGTTGACCGACTAACCAAGTCTGCTCACTTCCTCCCTATTCGTGTGGACTACAGTGTTAGTAAATTGGCGGACATTTTTCAGCAGGAAATCGTTAGGCTTCATGGTATGCCTACGGCTATTATATCAGATAGGGATCCTCGGTTTACATCTCGATTCTGGAAAGGATTACATAAGGCATGGGATACGCGCCTTAAGTTCAGTACAGCGTTTCACCCTCAGACGGATGGTCAGTCGGAGAGGACCATTCAGACTTTGGAGGACATGTTGAGGGCATGTGCCTTAGAGTGGACTGGTAGCTGGGACGATTATTTGTGTTTGGTGGAGTTCGCATATAACAACAGTTGGCACGCGAGTATTCGTATGGCTCCTTTCGAGATGTTATATGGTCGGAAATGTAGGGCTCCGGTTTGTTGGAATGAGGTTGGTGAGCGCATTATTGAGGGTCCAGAGTTAGTTCAGATCGCTACTGAGAAAGTGGATATTGCCAGGGAGAAGTTGAAGGAAGCTCGTGCGCGTCAAAAGAGTTACGCTGATAAGCATAGGCGTGACTTAGAGTTTCGTATTGGTGATCGGGTATTTCTTAAGGTTTCGCCGTTCCGAGGGGTTAAACGTTTTGGGATTAAGGGCAAGCTCAGTCCTCGATTCATCGGACCGTTTGAGATTTTGGATCGCATTGGAGAGGTTTCGTACCGTTTGGCTCTTCCTCCGCAGTTATCACATGTTCATGACGTCTTTCATGTATCTCTGCTGAGGGGATACAATTATCATCCTCTGCATGTGGTGTCTTATCCTTTTGATCAGATCCAGCCCGATATGTCTCTTCCGGAGGAGCCGGAAGCTGTTCTTGATCGCCAAGAGCGAGTTATGAGACGTAAGGTCATTCCCTTTGTTAAGATTCTTTGGCGGAACCACCCAGAGCGGGAAGCTACCTGGGAGACCGAGGAGTCTATTCGAGCTAGTTATCCTCATTTTGTATTCTGATCTGGTATGTCTCCATTATGTTTCGGTCCGTTTCATTTTGACTCTTTGCAAATTTCGGGGACGAAATTTTT
Organism: Artemisia tridentata subsp. tridentata; assembly: GCA_021014915.2. Lineage (NCBI taxonomy): Eukaryota > Viridiplantae > Streptophyta > Magnoliopsida > Asterales > Asteraceae > Artemisia > Artemisia tridentata. Next base: position 154,436,427 of record CP139505.1, read on the forward strand.
TTGTTAGAAGGGAAGAAATTGTAACACCTAAAAATCTAAAAACATGTAAAAGGACCAAATTGCCCCTACAATCAAAAACTTTAACAAAACAAGTCCTTGATTTACCAAATTGATTCAGAAGCTTGATAAACTAATAACTTAAGATACGAAATGATCCAAAGCCACTTATTACACATTAAAAAGGTCACGTGTACCCTTCTAATCACCACCTAGCCGAATATATTATAACATGTACCTATGTTAATAAATTAATTTGAAATAAAAGTAAATATGGAAGATTATCAAGTGTGATTTGGTCATATCTCAACCCCGAAATTCTGGGCCTATCACTCTTCAAAATACACGGTATTCCACTCTTATATCACACACATTCTCCATAATATCCTCACATAGTTAACCGAAGATCTCACAAACCCTAAAACCACAAACGGCTGCTACCCTTGCAACCGATCATTTCAAGCTTTTCTAAACCCAACTTTTGTGTTCTTGATCGTCTAAAGGAGGCTAGAGAGAGCCTTGAAGGTGTGTTCGTGGTGTTTTCGATTTCCAGAAGGTGGTTACTTGTCGAAGAACTCGATAAGGAGGTAATCGGTATAAATTTCACCGACTCTAGCACACATTATTTTATGCTTTTCTCTTGTTCTTAACACTCCTCTCGACCTATAACACGTAGATTTGGAAGTAGTTCGTGACCGAGTTCGACCTGTGGAAGAGTTGTGATATCGCGACTCCATTATAAGGTTTTTGCTCGACTTATTACTAATCCGACCTATATGTTATCATATGTCGTTTTCTCACGCTCTTCATAATATTTGTGATACATGATAACGTATTCAAGAGCTAGAGAGGACTGTGGTGATCGCGGTGTTCTTTTTGTTCGGTTCGACTCTATCACTCGTGCGCGTTTGTGATTCGACTAAAACCTGGTTTGATCCTTCTTTCATGGCCTTCTCATCTTAATATTATCATATATAACGAATCTATGAACCATGCACGTTAAAAGTATCGAATTGGATAAACACATGTTGTGATCGAACCAACTTTAAAAGGGATTCATATAATCGATATGCTGCTATAATTTGTTAAGTATGTGTTCGACATAATCATAGTAATATAAAAGAAGTATCAAAACGAGCCTATGAAGTCTAGATCGTATGATGTGGGATTATGTCTAACCGGATTGTTAAAATGAGAAATATGGTCGATGTAGGGTTTCGAATGGATTAGGGTTCCTTTTTAAAAGCTTAATTAATGATTAATGATGAGTAGTAATGATGGGATCATGTTTTGGTTAGGGTTAGTGGGTAAAAATGTATACCGATTGGTTTTGAAACTATAAAGGGGTCGATATTGTCATTTTTAAACTATGGGGCTGTTTTTGGAAACTTGTTCAAACTTATATATGTCATACTACATAAAATTCGAGGGATCCTTGTGTTAGTTTGATACTTAAAAGGGGTTGTTTCATGACTATATAGATATATAAGTCGAATTGAATAAGAGAAGGACTAAACATGTAATTTTGCAAAACTTGAGGGCTATACGGGATAAGGTTATATTCGGAGGGGTATTCTGCTATTTTGTGTAATAAAGGACCGATGGTGTAATTGTTGTTAAGAAAAAGGTTAAAACATAAGTATGGGGACCAAGTGTGTAAATATTCTAACCTAAAGGATTTGTGTTGTAAAACATATATTTGAAGGGTTAAATCGTACCATATATAAAGTTGAGGACATATTGTGTAATTCGTAAAACTAAGGAACTAGATATGTAACTATGATAACTAGAGTGACCTAATGTGTAAATTATGAATAAATGAGGATGCAATCACGTATTATGATAAAGTAAGTAATCATTATGTAAAATGGATGATTTGATATTTGGAGGTTAAAAGTGTAACTTTTGTAATAAATAAGTATAAGGTGTGAATGGTGAGTTCTTAAGGATCGAATATGTAAATATGATAAAAGATACACTAATTCCAGAAATAATGATCTAACTAAGTATGTTACTCCATATTTCTAAAAATGAAATCTTTCTAAAAGAGGAAACTTACTATGGAAACCTGCTAAAAATGGAAAGTTACTAAAAATGGGAAAGCCGTTAATTAAGAATGAAATGTAATTCCCTTCTACTTCCTTAGGTGTGAAGAAGGAGCGACTTTGAGCTGTCCCCTGTTTCTGTGCTTATTTCTATTTGTGCTTTCTTCATAAGGTACGGATACTCTATCCTTTTAAGAAAGGGTGTCTTATCACCTATACTTCGATGTTGAGCTGTGAACCTTTGCTATGACCCCTTTTGCTATGAACCTTTTGATATGAACCTTTTTCATATGACTTTGAGATTCATTTTGACATGACCTTGAGATATGCTTGTTATGACTTTGAGATAAACCCGTTTGACATGACATTGAGACCTGACTCTTAGTTTGATACCCGAGCCATTTTTGTACTTTCCTAGCCAGGAAGGTAACCTGGCCATGTCTGTGATGCACCACTGGCATGACTCCTGTGTGGGGGAGTGATTTCTCACACCGTCCCTTTTATATTATCTGCCGGCTATTGATTTTGAGATTGACTTTGAGTTTGGGGGGCGTATGGGTTGCAATCCTAGATTTGTTTGTTTAGTGGATTTAACTATGACTTTGAGTATGACTTTGAGTATGACTTTGAGGTGACTGGTGCTGTGTGCAATGCACGCCTTTCACACTTTTGGGAGCTAGCTACTCCACCCCTATTGATACATGAGGTCACCCCTCATATTATCTGGTTGCCTGAGAGGTATCCCCTCTGATTGTGAGCTTGTGACTTTGAGACTATGATGTTGAGATTATGACTTTGAGTTGTGGGCTCGTGGTAGAAAACTATCCTATATTTCCCTTATTACTCTTTTGCTTTGATTATACCTCATGACATTTCCCAGTGCATTATTATATTTCAGTTTCGTTATCTTTGCTTGTTTTATGTATCTGTTCACTGAGCTTTGTAAGCTCAGCCGCACGTTTTCTTTTTCGTGTGCGGCAGGTATCTAGCTGGGAGATGGATCTTATGCTTGGGATGAGAGTTAGTTGGATGCTTTTGCCTTAGATGATGTCCTACCCTAGTATTGCCAGTTGTTTAGACATTTTGATTTTGGATTCATTTCGTTATGTTCTTCCTTTGGATTATTTCGTTATCTTGTGAGATTTTGTATTGGATTCAAGTCATGTTGACTTGGCTTATTTATTTATGATGTTTTATGGCTTCCGCTGTGTATATGTATGAATGCTTTGAAATGTCGCCATAATGTGATATCTCTACCCTTGTCGGGTTGGGGTGTTACATGCCATATCTTTCCATATCTTCAAATGTCAACTCTTTGGCTTGAAGATCTAAACAAAATATCACAAAATCTTACCAAGATTGTGTACATGATGCATGCCATGATGTCATCCTAATATTTAACTAATAAAGGTTCCATTTTAAGAAATAAACATGTAAACTTATATATGTTAATCCTAGTGAACTTTGTAATGTAAAATGTGTTTGTAAAATGCTTATCACTATAAATGTAAAAGACTTAATCTTATTTATTCTTTGCTTAAAGATATGCTTTGTAATTGTCATTAACAAAACTAAGCAAAGATCGTAAAATATAAATAACGTTTTTAGGATGATATTTGTATTAACACGATGTTCAAAATACGTTTCCCTCCCCCCCCCCCTCTTTACTCGTTTGGCGCCCAAAATCCACACCAAAACAAGATAGTGGAGCTTTTGTTTTATTATGTGACATAATATAATTTTGTTTGTTACTTAAACTATAACACACACTTAATCACACACTCATTTTTCTCATCCAACATTTCCTCTCTTCCATTTTCTTCTCAAAACTCACGGCCAACACATAAAATCCTAGATCTATCAAAAATTCTTTGGAGTTATAACAAATCAAGGTGTACTTTCAAGTGTTTTGGGTTAATCGGAACGTATTGTGGGTAAATTTGGTGCAATGTGGTGTGTTCTTGGGTCCTTATACCTCTCAATTTTTCTCAAAACATTGTAAGGATCTTTCAAACTTGTTCAATCTTGTTCTTTACATGTTCTTGTGATGTTTAAAAGTGTTACCAAGTGCTAAATGTGTATGTTTTACTAAAATGAAAAAGTTAGGGTTTGATGTATTGTTTATGTTTGCTCGACTTTTCTTGAGTTTTCATACAAATTATGATATTTCTTGCTTGTGTGGTAAATCTTGTTGCTTGTGGTACTAGTTTGATGATACAAATGAGATTAGTGCTAATACGCGAGTTTAAGACAAAATATACACTTGTATGTATATATATATATAATATATATATATATATATATATATATATATATATATATATATATATATATATATATATATATATATATATATATATATATATATATATATATCGGCTAAGTTTTGGGCTAAATTTAGTCTCGACATACATGGGCCGAGCCCATCAAACTTTCGGCCTACTTGGACTTTTTGAACCAAATTGCTTATTTAAAGTGCTTATTAATTATTTAATATTTAACGTAAAATATAACGTACATAAAAAGGGTTAATTAGTTTTCGGCTAAAAATGGACTAATGGACCCGTTATGGCCTATTCGGCCCAATAAATATTTCGGGAGACAAAAATGAGTTTTGGAACATTTTTCGACTCACTATTATTGTTTTTGTGAAATAGAACGTTATAAATCGATTAAAATCATTTTGGACTCGTTTTGACACTTTAAGCCCAATAAGACAAATAAAAAGATTTTCGGCCCAATTTTTATGAATGTTGACTTTTGAAAGTATTTTGACTAAATGTTGAATTTTGTATCAATAACTATAATTACGAAGTAATCGTAGCGATAAATATAGTTATAACGATAAATATACATTTTGGACTAGTTTTGCAAATATAGTTAATGAAAGGGATTATTTGAGGAAATTGCAACAATTGGGAAAAATGGAAAAGTTTGAATAAACGAATGGGTCATGCCCGATTTTTCTAAAATTTGGACACTTAGAATATTTTCGGATGAAAGCCGACTAAAAGACGAAATGGATTATTTTTATTATTAACCGTCAATTCCTGCTGAGAAGCGCGTGTGATATAAACAGATCTATTGGGGGTGACTCCCCCGTTCGGTTGGCCCGGCATGGTCAACGCGAACGTATACCATATCGGAATTTGCCGAGTGTCTGGGGATTAACACTCGCGGGCACCCTTTATTTGCTATGCCAGCTTGGCATTATTGTTTGTCTAGTTTCGGTTGGATGAGCTTAGTGTTTGCATACCGAATTAGTGTGATTGCTGAATTATTTGCTATGGTCCATATGTGCTTATTTACTTTAAACCTATGAACTCACCAGCGTTAGCTGACTTTTAGCATGTTTTTCTCAGGTATTTGAGAATGTGTTTACTGAAGGCAGGGCATGGCAATGGTCATAAGTTTGTTGGAAATGTTTTTGCTTATGCGTTAAACTCTGAATTTGGGACCGCTTTGTTAAATGGGCTTCATTTTATTTGAATTGAACTTGATATATGACAATATAACTTTGGAAATGTAAACTATTTTAAAACGGATTTTTAATCCGTTCTCTATATCTTTGTGTTGTGATTATCGATTTAGTAGCACCAAAATATGTATGCTTTCGCAAATCTTGATTTTGGGGGTGTTACACGAATCACTACGTTTAGAGTCGAAGTCGTGCAACCTCCAAGCCATGGAATGCTAGACTTCATCATCATCTAAAGATCACAGAAGTGACTCTTGTAGGTGATCCATCTCAAGTAGATTCAAGACACGGTGTGTACTTTGGTGTAGTTGAAGCTTAGATTGCCAAGTCAAGTCGTGAAGGTCTTTGTCATTGAAGAGTGGTTCTTCAAGTTGTGTAGATCAAGATTGTTAAGATGATTTGTGGTGGCTCATGAAGATCTTGGTGTAGATTGTCGAAGTCGAGGTTTGATACCTCAAGGTTGTCTTGGTGCAAGACATTGTTGTCGAGGTTTGGTGCCTCAAGTCTTGTTGTATACATTGGTGTAGTCGGGGGTGATCACCCGTATGTTGTGTCTTGTAGATTGGTGATATTGGAGAGTGGATCTCCAAGTTGTGTTGGGTAGTGGTTCCTCCTTTGTAATGGAACCCGGTATCTAGCCTTGTACCAGATAAAGTGTAGGCGACATTGTGATAGGTTTGGCTCTACCTCATGGAAGAGCTCGGTATTTAGCTTTGTACCAGATAAAGTGTAAGCGACGTTGTGAAGGCTTCTCCGCCGGTGAAAGGAGTTTGTCTTGTGTAGTGTTTACGGAACTCTCGAGTAGGTGACTCGGGGAGTGGAGTAGGGCAAGGAAAAAGAGTCCCTGTAGCCGAACCACTATAAACACTCGTGTTATGGTTGTGTCTTTCTATCTCCATCTCTTTAGTTATTTTCCTTTCCTAACTATCAATATCCAACACGTAAACTAGATTGATGATGTGCCCGGTTCGGTGCAAGTTTTAAATTTATAAGGAGTGAATTACCGAATCTAATAACAACACATACGAGCAAGTATACTCGTCCGTTGTAGCAAGATTTTGATGGTAAGTCGGGATCGTTCGCAGGGATTTGTGTAGTGAATCGAATTGTAAGTTAAAAGCAACTATCTCAAACTAGTAGTAATGATATAATGAAAATTCAAATGATTAAAAACTACACTTGCTTAGACTAGTGTACTACAATTGACTAATATGATTGTGATAACTTTAGAAAACATGTTGGTTGTGATAATTAGTTTTGACACTAATCTATTGTTTCTACAAATTAAACCTTCATCAAGATTTTGGTTTATAAAAACAAGCATTACGTTTAACCAATCAATTCAAGATCAATTCAAGGTTCATGAGTTGGTGTTCCTCAAACACAAAAACAATCTTTTGTCGAATCAAACAAGCTTAGGAAATGGTCAATACAAAAGGTAACCGATTATAGACAAAAGGTCACAATTGAAAGCAAACTATTAATCTCTCGACCTTTAAAGTGGTTTACAATCAATCCGTTTTGATAGACAAAAGCATTTTCATTACAATCACAATTAAGTTCCTTTGTTTAATCAAGAATAGTGGAAGACAACAATCATTCATAGACAAATGATTATAACTAGTGGAATAACAATAGTTCTTTCAACCCTTAAGATTACTAGCACTAGTTAAACTTGATTACCCAAATGTCACTATGAAACTTTATCACAATTGGTTCTTAGAATTGACTTGAAATTGAATTAAAACATGTTATCACAATCATATGCCAATCAATGAATAATACACATCATCTAAGCAAGTGCACAAAGGCACTAGCCACTCATAGCAAACATAAATGTAAACTCAATACTTTGAACATTAGAAACCATGATTGAAAGTCTTACAATGATTTGGAAATAAGATTACAAGTGAAAGACAATGATTCCACAAGCAATGAAAATGGTATAATCGACTTTCTCCCTTCTCCTGGACTTATGGACGAATTTCTGAGTATATTTCTGTGAATGGTTCTCTCCTAGCACTTGTTGCATACCCCCTTCTCTCTAGATTGATTGGTATATAAATACTCAACAAATGGTTCCATAAATTGCTCTAACCAAGGGTCTAAGTGCATAAATGCTTTTCTTGCTCTCCAAGTAGTATTGAATGGTTAGAATACTGAAAAGAAGGACCTAGAACCGGATTTATAAAGTCACAATCCTTAATAAAGAAGTCTTGGGTCAAACAGCGACTTCCAACCGTTCGGATAGAATGGTCTACCGATCGGTTGGTCTTCTCGGTAAATCCAAATTCACTCCATCCGAATCGGTTGCGGGTGGCGACCGATCGGATGGCTATGGCTGATGAACCTTTTTCTTGGACTTTTGCGTATGACTTGTTTCTCGGTCGTAGCTCTTGATTCTTTGATCTTTCCCTTCATCCTTAAGTTTATTAACTCGACTACTTGGACTTTAACTCATTGAAGTACCTTACGGAGCGGAACTTGACACAAGATTCACATGCAATCTCAAATACTTCCTTTTTCCTCATTTTTGCATCTTTTCCATCCATTTTCCTGTCTTTGGCTACAAATGCTTTGCAAACACACTTTGGTACGATTTAGTAACAAAAGCATATAAATATAACCACAAAACATATATAAAACTACCAATAACGCTATCAAAAACATGTTAGATTTAGGCGTTATCAAATCCCCCACACTTGAACTTTGCTTGCCCTCAAGCAAATCTAGAAATAAAAACAATTATCCACATGGTATGCACAAATGATTAGGAAAATGTGATGCAAATCTATCAAGCACTAGTACAAGCTAGATTCATCATTTTAAGCTTTTATGGTTGAATCATCGAGATGTTTGACAATACCCATATGATTTTCTTGCATGATACACATTACTAAACACCTCACGAAAGGAAAATGAAATATAATTCACTCAAACACTCATTTGTATGATTGGTGGAGTAGTTAAGAGGAATGACACTCATTTGCTCAGTCATGATCTAAATATTACCATAGGCTTGTACAAGAAACAAAACTACACCGAAATGGTGTAAGCTCCAAGTATACATATCAAAGAGGGCTTTTATTCGGGTTTAAGGCTTAAAGGGTATAAAAGACTAACGCGCCACTATCTCATGCAAAACATAATAGCTTCCTAACAACGAATTCTTGCATTACCAACTAACGGATGGTCACTAGATTGTACCTTGGTTCGCTAACGACGTTACTTGCATAACGGATGGTCGCCAAAATACGCCCTAGATCGCTAACAACGTTAGTCAATTCCTCAAGAAATCAGATGGTCACTACATGTCCATACACTTAATAATTTCACAAAGTCAAAAAGGGTAGGATAAGGCATGGGATATGTTTATGAAATTGGTTGAACATAAAACAAAATTAGTCAAAGTCTACGAACCAAATGTTACTAGCTATTTCAAACCAATATCATGCCATTTTGTGAAAAAATCCATACTTCCTTTATTCATACTTGATTCACTTAGCCCATTGGCTTATTCTTGTCATCTTATAGTTGCAATGACTTTTCTTCTTTTTCTCTCTCTCTTTTTTTTTTTCTTTTTTTCTTTTTTTTTTTTTTTTTTTTTTTTGTACTTGTCATCTTATAGTTGCGATGACTTTTCTTGAATAACAACTTTCGGAGTTTATGCTTTCTTTGAACTTTCATGATTTCCACATAACATCCATCTTGCCAAATAGCTAGCAACCAACCAAGACTTGACTATGGATAAGGCTAGGCTGAAAAGGTGTAAAATCTTTTTGAATTTTTCTGGATTGTATCAAAAGAAAAGATAGGCTCGGCGGGTGTAACTAGGGGTATCTAGCATTAAAGATAAATGCTAACAAATGGGTCCATATGAGTGGTTAACTAGCCAATGTAGCTAGCTAATATAGCATTATATGAAAATGGAAGGCCATTTGGGATAAAATCTAAGATTGCCTCTTATCACGCATATACACTTATATCACAAACGAAATGTGATCTCACAATGGTCTCGTAATGATTTACAAGTACAAGTTCTAGAATAAATAAAATCACCGGCACACTCATAGCAAAAGATCTAAGCATAAAAGATGTATGCTATATATAGAACAGGCTCAAATCCTCACACTTTTGTGGAAAGGGCTATAATCTGTGCTAGCTAATGTTATCAATCCCAGAATGGATTGCAATATTAATCGGGACACATCTCGAATTTTCAAAATTACGGATTTCACCAGTGGATAAATCCAGTTATTCTAGAATATGATCTTTAAAATGACAAAAGACTAGATTACAAGGGCAAACAAAATTTTAAAATTCAACTCAAAACTACAATCTATTCTTATTTTCCTATTCACCCCCCCCCCCCCCCCACACTTAAGTTAAGCATTGTCCTCAATGTGATAAACGACAAAGAATGAAATAGGGAAATAAGAGAATAAACCGTATTTTCTTCTCAAGAGGAGTCTTGATCCTAGCGTCCAAGCTTCGAAATCATTATCTGCAGTAATCTAAAAACAAAAGAGACACACATACGAAATATTTCTTCGCTTTATTCAAAAGACAGTGATACACCCCCACACTTAAGTTCAACTAAGCAATTTAGAAAAACTTTGGGGTTTAATCACTAGAAAATAAAAATAAAAAAAAATAAAAAATAAACATAGCAAACACACGGGTTGCCTCCCGAGAAGCGCTTGTTTTATTAACGAGTCATCAGCCGGACTCGAACTTCTCTCTCTTCATGTTGGTGCTGACTTCTTCTTTGGAAATTTTGGAACGTACAGCACATTTCCAATCACTATTCCTTCTCCAGTTTCATCTATGTATTCCAACTTAACTTTCTCCCATGGTTTTGGTAGAACATCATAGATATAACCAGAATCTTCGGCCCACGGAGTGTTTTTCTTGAAATCGGCCGGAAAGGGTGACATAAAGGTTATAGCTTCATATTCTGATTCAGGCGGAATCTCTTGAATAGAAACTTCATTCATCTGCTCCTTGTCATAGTATAACTTAATTCGGTGCCCATTAACAATGAAGCTTCCACCATGTTTATCATGCAATTCAACATATCCGGATGGAAATCCATGTTTCACTGTATACGGTCCGAACCATTTCGGTTTCAGCTTGGGAGCTTTGAACTTATACTTCATGTTAAAAAGCAGAACTTTGTCTCCAGCTTTGAATTCTTTTCTGATTCTTAGCTTTCTGTCATGATAAGCTTTTGTTCTTGCTTTGTAAAGTTTGGAGTTCTCATAAGCTTGTAGTCTAAGCTCATCGAGTTCATGCAATTGCAAAAATCTCTTTTCTCCAGCTACTTTGAGGTCTGGGTTACAGTTTCTTAATGCCCAGTAAGCGCGATGTTCGATTTCGAATGGCAAATGACAAGTTTTTCCATACAACAATCTGTATGGTGTTGTACCAATTGGTGTTTTGTAAGCCGTGCGAAATGCCCACAGAGCATCATCTAGTTTTCTCGACCAAACGGCGGGATTGTCTTTAACCGTTTTTTCGAGTATCCTTTTTAAGGCTCTGTTGGTATTTTCAACTTGACCACTGGTCTGTGGGTGATAAGCTGTAGCGAAACGATGATGAACTCCGTATCGCTTCATAATTTTCTCCATTTTTTTGTTACAGAAATGGGTTCCACGATCACTTATCAAAGCTTTAGGAATTCCATAACGAGCGAAAAGCTTTTTGAGAAAATTAACAACTACTCGTGCATCATTTGTGGGTAGAGCTTCCGCTTCAGCCCATTTGGAAACGTAATCAATAGCAACGAGAATATATTCGTATTTGTGTGATTTAGGAAACGTTCCCATGAAATCAATTCCCCAAATATCGAATAATTCACAGACTTGAATGCTCTTCTGAGGCATTTCATCTCTTTGAGAAAGACTACCGAATTTTTGGCAAGCATCACAATTCTTAACAAGAGTATGGGCTTCTTTAAAAATAGTCGGCCAATAGAATCCAGCATCAAAGACTTTTTTAGCGGTGGTGGAAGGACCATAATGTCCCCCAGTTGGGCCATGATGACATTCATCGAGAATTCTTCTCGTTTCAGAACCATAAACACATCTTCTAATCATCCCATCGGGACACATTTTGAAAAGATAAGGTTCTTCCCAATAATAATGTTTAAGATCCGAAAAGAATTTACTTCGTTGGGAATGAGTTAATCCTTTCTTTAGAATTCCTCCAACGAGATAATTTGCATAATTGGCAAACCATGGAATTTCGTTCTCATCATCTGTATCAACAATCATGAGTGTTTCATCCGGAAAATAATCGTCAATCTCATCTTCTTTTAACTCTTCCAGATTTGGATTTTCTAAACGAGATAGATGATCAGCGGCTAGATTTTCTGCTCCTTTCTTATCTTTGATTTCGATATCGAATTCTTGGAGTAGCAAAGTCCATCGGATGAGACGCGGTTTGGCATCTTGCTTCTTAAACAGATATTTTAACGCTGAATGATCGGTGAACACGATTGTTTTCGAAAGTACAAGGTATGATCTGAATTTATCGAAAGCGAAAACAACGGCTAACAATTCTTTCTCTGTAACTGTGTAATTCTATTGAGCATTGTTGAGTGTTTTGCTGGCAAAATATATAGGACGAAAATGTTTCTCTTCTCGTTGTCCTAATACAGCTCCAACAGCCAAATCGCTTGCATCGCATATAAGCTCGAATGGTAGTGACCAATCAGGGGAAACCATAATGGGTGCACTAGTCAATTGTGTTTTCAATGCTTCAAATGCTTTCATACAGTCTTCATTAAAATCGAAAACAGCATCTTTTTCAAGAAGTTTCGTCATTGGACGAGATGTTTTGGAAAAATCCTTAATGAAACGACGGTAAAATCCTGCATGTCCTAGGAAACTTCTAACGGCTTTAACGTTAGTTGGGGGTGGTAATTTGGTAATGACATCGATCTTTGCTTTGTCAACCTCCATTCCTGCGCTGGAAATTTTGTGTCCTAACACAATTCCTTCAGTTACCATGAAATGACACTTCTCCCAATTGAGAACAAGATGTGCAGCTTTACATCTTTCGAGCATTTTATCGAGGTTAGAAAGGCAAGCTTCGAATGAGCTTCCAAAAACTGAAAAGTCATCCATGAAAACTTCCATAGACGTTTCAAGCATATCTTGGAATATGGAAATCATACATCTTTGAAAAGTCGCGGGAGCATTACATAATCCAAAAGGCATACGCCGATAAGCGTAAGTTCCAAAGGGACATGTGAATGTGGTCTTTTCTTGATCAGCTGGATCAATAGGAATTTGAAAATATCCTGAAAAACCATCAAGAAAACAAAAGTATTTGTTTCCTGCTAATCTCTCAAGCATTTGATCCATGAAAGGCAAAGGAAAATGATCTTTTCTGGTGGCTTTGTTTAATTTTCTGTAATCGATACATACTCGCCATCCGGTGACAGTTCTAGTAGGAACTAGTTCATTTCGTTCGTTGGTCACAACAGTCATTCCTCCTTTTTTCGGAACACAGTGAACAGGACTCACCCAAGGACTATCCTCGATGGGGTAAATGATACCTGCATCAAGAAGTTTGATAATTTCTTTTTTAACAACTTCTTTCATGTTGGGGTTGAGTCGACGTTGTCTTTCTACAACTGGTTTGGCATCTTCTTCGAAATTGATTTTGTGTTTGCAAAAATCAGGACTGATTCCTGGGATGTCAGAAGTTTTCCACGCAAAAGCTTCTTTATGCTTCTTAAGAACTGAAATCAGACATTCTTTCCCAAAATCATTGAGCAACGAAGATATGACTACTGGAAGTAGCGAATTGTCTTCCAAGTAAGCATACTCAAGATTTTCGGGAAGTGGTTTCAACTCAAGATCAGTCGGTGGTTCTTGAAGTGATGTTTTAATCCTCATTTGATCATTAAAACTGATTTCCTCAAAATCTTCTTCTATTATCTCTCCTTCTTCTTCTTCATCTTCTTCATCAATCTTAACTTCCATAAAATCAGCGAATTCTTTATCAAAAGTTGTTTCACTAATCTTCTCTGAAATAGTCATGAATGGATCAGAATCTTCAAGTAATGCATCCAATTCTTCCTCAGTGACTTCATCGATTACATCAATGTTAAAGCAAGAGTCATCACTGTAATGTGGATATTTCATTGCTTTATCGATTAAAAAGGTGATTCTATCCTCTCCAACTCCAAGATTGAGTTCTTTTCCTTTTACTTTGATGATCGCATCAGCGGTGTTTAGAAAAGGTCTTCCTAAAATAAGGGGTACTCTACTATCTTCCTCCATTTCTAAAATCACAAAATCCACGGGAAAAATGAATTTACCTACTTGGATAAGCATATTCTCAGCAATACCAACAGGATATTGGTAAGTATGATTAGCTAGTCGGATACTCATCCTTGTGGGTTTCAATGTATTGATGGAAAGTTTCGTATACAGCGAATAGGGCATCAAATTAATACTCGCACCTAAGTCGGCTAAAGCATCGCATTTGATGATGTTTCCTAATATGCATGGAATCAGAAAACTTCCGGGATCTCCGAGTTTTTGTGGAATTTTGTTTTGAACAATAGCTGAACATTCTTCATTGAGAAAGGTAGCGGATATTTGCTCCAACTTGTTCTTGTTGTTAAGAAGTTCTTTCAAAAATTTCCCGTAATTGGGCATGCCTGCTAAAACATCAATGAGGGGTACATTGAGTCTAACTTCTTTGATTATTTCAACAAACTTCTTATAACGCTCCTCCATTCTTTCTTTCTTAAGGCTCTGAGGATATGGAATTTTTGGAGTGTAAGCCTTAACTGGTGGTTTGGGTTTGGGTTTGGGTTTGGGTGGTGTTTTTGGTGTATTTTCCTTCTTGGATTCTTCATCTTCATCCTCACTATCGAAATTGATAGTTGTGGTGTTGTTTGGGTTGGGTGGTGGATCATAAGACAGGCCACTTCTTGTGAATACAGCATTGATATGCTCATTTCTGGTTTGTGGTGGACGATAAGTCTTATCATTCGATGATGATGGTTTTGGGTTGGTTTGGGTGTTACTAGGCAACGAACCTGATGGTCGGGAAGATATTTGATCAGAGAGTCTCCCAAATTTGTTTTCAAGATCTTGGATAGACGCTTGATGATTTTTCTGACCTTGCTCAACTTTGGTCTTGAGATTGAAAAATTGATTCTTGACGAACTCGTTGGTTGATTTTTGAGCAGTGACGAATTCTCTCATCATTTTTTCAAAATCTGTTTCTTCAGGTTTCTTGTCGGAATTTTGTGAGGTTTGGTTCTCTACTTTTGGTTGGGACTCATGGTTGTTATCCCTTTGTCGGCGATCTTGCCAACTAGCAGAGTTTCGTCCGTAATAATTTCCACGATATCCTCCTCCTCGGTATCCTCCTTGGATGTAATTAGCTTCTCCTTCTTTTGGTTGGTCCATAGGTTGATCATCGCATTCTGATGATGGGTGGTTACCTCCACAGTTGTTACAACCATCTCGCATTTCTTTCATCTCTCCTCTAAGATCTTTGTATTGCGAATCGATTTTGGAAACCAAGGTTTCCATTTTCTCCATGAGTTTAGATGAATCAGAACTTTCGGCAAAGGCAACGGTTTTTCTTAAGGGTTTTGTCTTGGCATCTTTTGACCAGTCGAGTTTGAGAAGAACTCGGTCTTCAAGCAATTGGTATGCCTGGTTAGGATTCTTATAAAGAAAAATTCCTCCAGCATCAAGAATTCCTTGAGATGTTTCATCAAGTCCATGGTAAAAGATTTGGATAATGGTTCCTCGTCCTAAACCATGTCCATGACAACTTCAAAGTAAATCCTTCATACGAAGCCAGGCTTCGACGAGTGATTCGTTAGGATGTTGTGTGAAAGCACGAATTTCTCCCATGAGTCGATCAAACATTGCAGGTGGAAAGAATCGGCATACAAAAGCTTGCCTCATCTCCTCCCAAGTAGTGATGATTCCTGGTGTTAATTCGTTATACCACACTTTTGCATCTCCAGCAAGTGATGACGGAAAAAGTTTGAGTTTAATGGCATCAACATTTGTATCACCGTATCGGAACATGCCACAAATTTCAATGAATTCGGCAACGTGTTTGTGAGGATCGGCCCTCGAACGGCCATCGAATTGACGGTCTTTGATCATAGAAAGATGGTGACCTTTCACGGTGAAATTGTCACCTAGGTTTACAGCAACAATAGCAGCTCCAGGAGTGGGTGCTACGGCTCGGTTTGCTTCCCACATGGGTCTATCGTCAGCCATGGGAAAAGGTTGATCAGTGAATGGGTTATAAACGACTTTGGCTTCAAAAAGGTTATCAAAAGTTGGGTTTGGTACTCTTGGTACACGATTGGCTAATGGAACAAAGGGTGTTCTTCTTCTTCTTCTAGATCTTGTTCGAATCAAACTTTCGGGATCGAAAAGTGGTGGAATTGGTTCTACTCCAGTTGATCGAGTGTTCATACAATTCCCTAACGAATCGAGGCAATGTCTAAACAAACGAGCAAAGAATGAAAACAATTTGAAAAGATCAGAATCGTCTAACCGATCGGATAGAGCAGTCTACCGATCGGATAGATCTCTCGGTAAATTTGATTTGAAGGATCCGATCGGATGGAAGTGTCCGCCGATCGGATGGTTCTCTCGGTAAATGAAAATTTTGGAAAACCGATCGGATAGATGAACAACCGATCGGATGGGCAGCTCGGTAAAACTTTTTTTTTTTTTTACGAAAACTAACTAAATGAGAATTGGACTAAAACTTACAGAAACACGATCAAAATCCCCGGCAACGGCGCCAAAAACTTGATGTGCCCGGTTCGGTGCAAGTTTTAAATTTATGAGTGAATTACCGAATCTAATAACAACACATACGAGCAAGTATACTCGTCCGTTGTAGCAAGATTTTGATGGTAAGTCGGGATCGTTCGCAGGGATTTGTGTAGTGAATCGAATTGTAAGTTAAAAGCAACTATCTCAAACTAGTAGTAATGATATAATGAAAATTCAAATGATTAAAAACTACACTTGCTTAGACTAGTGTACTACAATTGACTAATATGATTGTGATAACTTTAGAAAACATGTTGGTTGTGATAATTAGTTTTGACACTAATCTATTGTTTCTACAAATTAAACCTTCATCAAGATTTTGGTTTATAAAAACAAGCATTACGTTTAACCAATCAATTCAAGATCAATTCAAGGTTCATGAGTTGGTGTTCCTCAAACACAAAAACAATCTTTTGTCGAATCAAACAAGCTTAGGAAATGGTCAATACAAAAGGTAACCGATTATAGACAAAAGGTCACAATTGAAAGCAAACTATTAATCTCTCGACCTTTAAAGTGGTTTACAATCAATCCGTTTTGATAGACAAAAGAATTTTCATTACAATCACAATTAAGTTCCTTTGTTTAATCAAGAATAGTGGAAGACAACAATCATTCATAGACAAATGATTATAACTAGTGGAATAACAATAGTTCTTTCAACCCTTAAGATTACTAGCACTAGTTAAACTTGATTACCCAAATGTCACTATGAAACTTTATCACAATTGGTTCTTAGAATTGACTTGAAATTGAATTAAAACATGTTATCACAATCATATGCCAATCAATGAATAATACACATCATCTAAGCAAGTGCACAAAGGCACTAGCCACTCATAGCAAACATAAATGTAAACTCAATACTTTGAACATTAGAAACCATGATTGAAAGTCTTACAATGATTTGGAAATAAGATTACAAGTGAAAGACAATGATTCCACAAGCAATGAAAATGGTATAATCGACTTTCTCCCTTCTCCTGGACTTATGGACGAATTTCTGAGTATATTTCTGTGAATGGTTCTCTCCTAGCACTTGTTGCATACCCCCTTCTCTCTAGATTGATTGGTATATAAATACTCAACAAATGGTTCCATAAATTGCTCTAACCAAGGGTCTAAGTGCATAAATGCTTCTCTTGCTCTCCAAGTAGTATTGAATGGTTAGAATACTGAAAAGAAGGACCTAGAACCGGATTTATAAAGTCACAATCCTTAATAAAAAAGTCTTGGGTCAAACAGCGACTTCCAACCGTTTGGATAGAATGGTCTACCGATCGGTTGGTCTTCTCGGTAAATCCAAATTCACTCCATCCGAATCGGTTGCGGGTGGCGACCGATCGGATGGCTATGGCTGATGAACCTTTTTCTTGGACTTTTGCGTATGACTTGTTTCTCGGTCGTAGCTCTTGATTCTTTGATCTTTCCCTTCATCCTTAAGTTTATTAACTCGACTACTTGGACTTTAACTCATTGAAGTACCTTACGGAGCGGAACTTGACACAAGATTCACATGCAATCTCAAATACTTCCTTTTTCCTCATTTTTGCATCTTTTCCATCCATTTTCCTGTCTTTGGCTACAAATGCTTTGCAAACACACTTTGGTACGATTTAGTAACAAAAGCATATAAATATAACCACAAAACATATATAAAACTACCAATAACGCTATCAAAAACATGTTAGATTTAGGCGTTATCAATTGACATAAGTCGATCTATAAGTTTTAATAAGAGATTTTAATTGGTAAAATTATTTAACACCCCCCCCCCCTTCCTTCTAGTTTTCTACAATACCTTTGCCATATTATCCTTAAGAGTGAGGACACTGCTAGATGAGCAATACTTCATGAGCTTTTAAAGTGCCTTCCATCATGAAGATTTCTACAAGGAGGTATTTTAGAAACATTTAAATGTTATAACAAATTTATCAATATCCAAATATAGAAAATGTTATTATTTTTGTAAAAATGGGTTAGATGTCAAAAAGGTTTTTCCTTCGTTGTAGTTTTCAAAACATACACGGATCGTATTAAGTTTTTAAAGTACAATTGTAGAAAACTAGAAGGGGTTGAATAGTTTTACCGATTAAAATCACTTATTAAAACTTATAGATCGACTTATGTCAATCTAGTTTTGACGTGTTGGATATTGATAGATTAAAGCATATAAATCTAAGCTACGAGATAGAGTTAGAGAGACACAACCACAACACAAGTATTTATAGTGGTTCGGCTACAAGGACACCTTCCTTGCCCTACTCCACTCCCTGAGTCGCCTACTCGAGAGTTCGTAATCACTGCACAACACAAACTCCTTTCACATGGCGGAGAAGCCTTCACAACGTCGCTTACACTTTATCCGGTACAAAGCTAGATACTGGGTCTTTCACACAAGGTAGACCAAACCTTCGTCGCCTACACTTTATCCGGTACAAGGCTAGATACCGGGTCCTTAGCACGGCGGACCAAACCAACACACCTAATACAACTCGACTAAAGGATCCAACGTCCTTTTACACCTATCGACTCAACATATCTACAACACCCTTTGAGAAGAAAGAAAGAACAAGATTCACTTCTGTGATCTTGGAAGAGAAGAATCCAAGCAACTCATATCACGAGCTTGCATGTCTTTGAAAGGTTGTGTTCTCGCCTTTTGGAAGGAACCTATAGAAACACAAAGAGAAACTACATAGAAAGATCCTTGGATCTGAGGTTAGAGAGTTTAGAACATAGAGAGAAGTAATGTCTAAAAGGGGTGTGAGATAAGAGAGAAATGGCTCACTATTTATAGGCAAAACTGGCTACTGTTCACCCGGTTCCACCGGATCCCTTCCTAGAGGGATCCGGCTAGTGTAAACCGAGGGATCCGGGTAACTGGGTAAACCAGTCCGGATTTTGGGTTACAAACCGGGTTATGGGTTATGGGTTATGATCCATGGATAGATGATGTCATGCCTGATGTCAAAGACATCTTGGGTCATAGGTTATGGACTTTGGGTTATGGGTTATGAACTTTGGGTCATGGGTCATGGGTTTTACCCATTATGGATGTCATGCATGATATCATGCAATGGGTCATGGGTTATAAGTCATGCTCCATGGTTTATGGTTTATGGTTTATGGACTTGGTTTTGGGCCATGGATAATCCAAGTGTTTACAAGCTTTTTCTTAACATGTATTTATAAAATGTAAGTAACAAATGTTGCTTAAGTGTTTTTAAAAAATAGTTTTGGTTTCATGTAAACTACTTAGCTAAACATGTTTAATATATATTTGTTTAGTGAAATGAGTTAGTAAACTATTGGCTCAAAGAATTACGTGTTTTATTTATTTCGTTAAAATGATTTTACGTTTGTTATCGATAAAACATTGAAAGATCATAAAATATAAATAAACATTTTGAAGGTTTATTTGTATTAACAGATTCTAATAAGGTCTACTTGAGGGCAAGTAGAGTTTAAGTGGGGGTATATTTGATGACATCAAATAAACCCGATATTTTAGTGTCAATTTCCCCCTAAAATGCTCACTATTTGTGTAGTTTGCATGGATATATAATCTTATTACTAAATATTTCATTTCAGGGTATAAAAGAGCATTGGAACGAAGAAACGCAGATTTGGAAGGAAAATTAACAAAGTTATACATAAGCTTGCTAACCAGAAGAAGGTTACAGCGTAGAAGGCAGCTACAACCTACGCCGTAACAAGGAAAATCACTAGAAGACTAAAGTCAACGTTGCTCAAGGTTACGGCGTAACTACATCGACATGGTTATGCCGTAGAAATCCCAAGACTTAGCCAATTTCAGTGATCAAGAAGGTTGTGCCGTAACCAAATCACAAGGTTACGGCGCAGAAGTGAAGAAAATGTTAACGAGGGTTCTGCATTCGTAACTTAATCACAAGGTTACGCCGTAGAAGATTAATTAATGATAAGATCGCCCAGTTATATGGGAGTTACGGCGTAACCCTTTACTTAAGGTTATGCCGTAACTATGTCGAGGCTATAAATACAAGCCCTAAATCTGCATTTTATATCATTCTTTCACCACAACAAAGGAGGGACGAATTAGGGCTTCAGCAAGGATGAATTTCAGCAGCTCCGAATCACTTTCCAAGGGAGAATTCATTCCATATCAATCATAGTTTTAGCCTTGTATCAAGTATTTGTATCAATTCCAATGTCTTTTTTCAATATGATTAATAACATTGTTTTTGGTGCCTTATTTAATATGAGAGGCTAAACACTTTATGTGTTAGCCTAGTTATGAATTTATCGTGCCTTGATTAATGTTTTACGTTTATTTATTGCTTTATGTGGATATCTTTATAGCCTATCCTTGATCCCCGAGTTTTAGTAGCATTGAAGCTAGGTAGTGCCTATCATACTAGCTAGTATTGACCATAGAAAGCTAGTGTGCTGGGTTGCGAAGGGTATGTAAGAATTGACCATAGGACTACCATCTCCCTTGTGTAGGAATTAACCAGAGGACTACATACACTAGTAGAAATGCTTAAGAAATGCGGGAACCTTGAGTGGACCAAACCTTTGTTTAGTGTTTAAAACACTAAAGATAGGTCTAGAAGATAGTTGGGACTTAATGACTATGAATAGACTACCGGTGAATTGACCATAGGATTTTGGAGTCTACAATTATAGGTTAGGCGATTTGACCATCTGAGCCTAATGACATTTAACCACCACATAAGGCGATAGTAAACACTTTCAGGAAAACTAGATTATGGCGCGATAATATTAGTAATTAGGCTAGCACATCTTTCTCCCACTGACTTAATTCCACTTCATTTTCGTTATTTTAATTAGTTAAATACAAATCAACTCAAAAACCCTTTTTAGTGACAATAGAAAACTTAAGTTAGAATCCAACTCATAGCTCTTGGGACGATCTCGGTTTTACCAATTTCTAGACTACTCATGACCGGGTACACTGCCCGTTAGTGCTTACGTAGATCATAGGTAATTTAGACTTATAAATATTAAAACGTGATCTAGGAAAAATAGCATCAATAAGATAACCCAAACACTCTTTATTCACTTTTGCTCGATTGAATGTACCCGAAAGTACATATAGTTATGTACTCCATTTAGCATTCAAGAGATTAGTATGAATGAAGACGAAAAACGTTTTTACTTGGTATTAATAATACACAAAAATTTGAGTGTCCTAGTCGTAAGAAGTTTTCGCAAAAATTCGACTTGGGGTGTTTTTCTGAAATCGATTTTTAACAACGCAAATGAATAAATCCTAATTAAGGGAAGCATAATTAGTTATACATTGTGCAATCCTAATCTTAAAATAAGCATAAAAATTCAAAATCCGCAAGTTGGGTTTTGTGTAAATTAGAGCCCTAGACTCAGATTTGAAAGGAAAATGGAATGAAATCTCTTACAATGTTGTTAGGAACAGAGATTGAATGATGAATTAGCCCATAAATGAATTGGTAATTGATTTTGGTTGAGTTGTGTTCTTCTTTGTGTTTGAAAGTGAAAAGAAAATAATGAAAAGAGTATGTTTTTGGCTACTGAAATCATTTTGATATCCAGACTTACGGATCCCTTCCTAATGAAGGACTGGTCCCTTTGAAAAGGATCCGTGGATCTGATGGTCAGAAACAGAGATTTTTTTTGAGTATTTCTTTTGACGTAATTGTCGGGTAGGATCCACTGGATCCAAAGATCGTTGGTCGAGTCCGAACATCCTATCTTAGTGGGTTGTCGTCAATCTTACTTCTTAATTTATTTATGGAATATGTTCCAGTAGTCCTAAACCTAGTCTAAGAAGATTAAAGGGTTCACGTTTTAGAGGTTTAGTTAAAATGTCGGCGATGTTGTCTTCTGAGGCAACCTTCTCGATGGAGATGTTTCTTTTTTGTACGTTGTCTTGAAAGAAATGATGACGGATTTCTATGTGTTTAGTATGAGAGTGTAAGACGGTATTTTTGCTTAAGTCGATAGCACCTTTGTTGTCACAAAGAATTGGAATGTCGTTGAGCTTGACGTCGTAGTCAATGAGAGCTTAATTCATCCATAGTGCTTGTTGGCATGCTTTGCCGACGGAAACGTATTCGGCTTCAGTTGTAGAAATAGCTAGTGATGTTTGTTTCTTCGAAAATCATGATGTTAAATAACATCCCATAAAAGTACAAACTCCACTAGTACTCTTTCTATCTACGTAATCTCCCGCATGATCGGAGTCGTCATAAACAACAGTTTCTACTCCTGTTCCTTTGTGATACCATAATCCTAAATGTGTTGTACCCTTAATATATCTAAATTTGCTCTTAACAGCTTCAAGATGTGATGTTTTAGGATCTTCTTGAAAGCGAGCACATAGACAAACACTAAACATGATATCCGGCCTACTAGCCGTGAGATAGAGTAAACTACCTATCATGTCTCTATACTTAGTATAATCTACGGATTCACTATCTTCGTCTTTGGTGAGTTTAGTTTCCTATGACATTGGTGTTTTAATCGGATTACTATCTTCTAGACTGAATTTCTAAGCATTTCTTTAATGTATTTAGATTGGTTAAAGAATATGACGTCTTCCATTTGTTTAATTTGCATCACAAAGTCTAAGAAAAAATTTAGTTCTCCCATCATACTCATCTCAAACTTGTGCATGATTTTGGCAAAATCGTCGCAAAGCTCTTGACAAGTAGATCCGAATATGATGTCGTCGACGTATATTTGGACAATTATAAGGTGTGACTCTCTTTTCTTGGTAAAAAGTGTGTTATCTACTAATCCCATATGATATTTATGTTTTAGTAAAAATGCTTTAAATCTACCATACCAAGCCTTTGGAGCTTGCTTAAGACCATACAATGCATTTTTAAGTTTGTAGACATGGTTGGGTTTTTCAAAATCGATGAATCCGTGAGGTTGCGACACATATACTTCTTCATTTATAAAGCCATTTAACAATGCACTTTTGACATCCATTTGAAAAAGTTTAAAATCGTTAGCACAAGCATACAGAATAAGTATTCGTATAGATTTTAATCTAGCAACCGGAGCAAAAGTTTAGTCGTAACCTATACCATCTTGTCGATTGTATCCTTGTGCGACCAACCTAGCTTTGTTTCTAGACACAATACCATTTTCATCCAATTTATTTCTAAAAACCCATTTTGTACCTATTATGGTTTGATTTTTAGGTGATGGAACTAAGTCTCAAACATCATTTGTTATAAATTGGTTAAGTTCTTCTTGCATAGCCACGACTCAACTTTCGTCAACAACTAATTTGCCAAACATACCCTATATGATCATTTACATGATTATCTTGCTATGTAATCAAGCCGAGCTCGAGAAAATATAGATTCTATCAAATAATAAAACTTTATGAATACAGTTATTGATGTTTTAATATTTGATATTCCAGTCAAGTAATTGTTGTGACTCGATGATAACCAAGTTAAAGCATGTCTACACATGGAGCAAAAACCTTGACATCACAAACTTAAAAATTCTAACAAACAAAAAAAAACTAAATTAAACTCACAAGTTAAGTTTGTCAGAAACTAAAAAAAAGAAAAGTGAAGTGCAGATGCCTAGTATCATGATCAGATCTTCTTACGAGTGCTCAATATGTAACCGTCATAAGACCCTCTTACTTTCACACAACACTTGAGGATGAGGCCACCTGTGACAGTCAGAGCGCAAGTATACACCAGTTATAGAGGCATAAACAATACAGCTTTTGATAAGGCAATTCGTATTCACATCAAATTGCAATAAATTGTTTCCATAAATTGAATAAGTAACCTCGATCTCAACCAAAATGAGTTACCTTAGTTATCAGGTGCTCCAACTTTTGTATTTATGCCTTCTGCAATAATTTCATCTTTCGCTGCCTCCAATTTGGCCACCTTGTTAGCCGTTGTGTCCTTATATACTTTCTGTCTTGATCTCTTCTGTGACTATTGATTTAAGCAGGATGATTATTTAAAAATATATAATTCACTCATTTTTCTACATGATGAAAGGTTTTTTTTCTCTAAATCTAGAAGTATCCGATCCATGGCCGGCCAGTAGAAATTTCCTTGTTAATTTTCATGCATGGTTTATAGAAACGTAAACATAATTGCTTAACTCATGTTAAATTTACCCGATGTCACACACAAACATAAAACATATGGTCAAAATGAAGAAAATATATGTAATTGTATGATATTCAAGGGGTCTTCCTACTCTGGTTAAGTAATACCTTTTCATATATGCAGTAGTGTACTGTGCTTGTGAAATGTGAATCATAAAGTAATTTTATAAATTTGATAGCAAGTACATAGGAACATAGATCATACAGGTGAAATACCTTAGGTAAATTCATGATGAATGTGGCATTTGGGGAGTTCCGTAGCAAGTAGTTTTTGACTTTCTCGGATTTGTTTTTTGCTATACGGTTACTTCGGGTCACATTTCCTATCTTCAAGCTCTTCAATTTATTGAACGGACAAGGTGTAGGGGAGATTTGATCCTGTAGCCATGATGAGAGAACCTTGGCACATAGAAGGTATACGGTATTTAAAAATAAATAATATAGGATAGAATATACTAAAAATAATTTCTTTGAATTCCTTATAATTATGTAAATGATGAAGTATGGACCCCATCTTAATCCACAACACAATAAAACTAGTTCATGATTAATATATTTATTAAGATACTAGTAATAAGCAATAACCATCACAGCTTTGTATTTGTATACCTCAATAATGTACACATCAAGAATAAGATCTTTGGCATTGGAGAATTTCTTGAACATGTTAAGGAGAACAGGAACATATATTTTCTTATCACATCTGCTATTTGGCAAGGAGAGATTCACTGTCTCTAGAGAATAGAAGCCCTCTGTAGACAAATGTAGATATTTATTGATGGTAGATTTACGCCTAATTGGTGATACTGTCAGTGTCAAATTCTTAAGATGAGGAACAACCAAGTTGACAGACAATGGAAATTTAAGGGTATTTGTGATTGAAAGATTAGAAAGTTTTGGACAACAAACATTGAAAATCTCCAAGGGGTCCAAGTAACACTTGTGGAAAGTGAGGTCCTTTAAGTTCACACACTTTGAAAATAAACTGAGGCTCTTATCATTACCTTCACGCGAAACTTCAAAACACATATAACTCAAATACAGGGTTTCTAGGGCTGGTAAATCCCAATCTGATTTTGGTATGCGGATTTTTGCAGAAAGATGGTGACATTTATTATTAAGAGTGAGATGTTTGAGAGTATGAGAACTGAAAAGGAATGGTAGGAAGTCGTGGATTGATCTAGAGAACCATGTCATTGTCAGTTTCCTAACATTATGCAAGCAGACATCATTTATGATACTTTTAACACCTGAATTCTTAGTTGATCCAGTGAATGTGAGCTCAACTTCAGCCTCTGTTTGATTGTTGCGGTGAGATAGTGCATGTTTCACAAATCCAGAAAAATGCTTTAAAGAAGGGAACAATATTTTATCATCGCCATTTAACCTAAGATAGGTTATTGAAGTCCAAGTATGCTTCCATCTTTTAGACAATAATGTACAAGTCTGAACCACATATTTCATGTCAACATAGGAGAGAATGTGATGTACAATATCATCAGGTAAGTTGCTCAATCTATCTTCTTCTCCTATAATGTTTGCTCTATCATCATGTACCAAATCCATCCGCAGCCCTTTGATCTTGCTTCAAAACGATGTTTATGCTTTTCTTAAGTTCTTTATGCTTCAATAGAGTTTGGTATATATTCAAAGCTCCTGCATTAAAAAAAAAAAAAAAAAAAAAAAAAAAAAAAAAAAAAAAAAAAAAAAAAAAAATTGTCAATAGGACTGGTTAATGAAATAGTAATACTTCAAATATCCACACAAATTAAGAGTGTCTACATATATAAGACACACACGCAAATCATATACACCATTGTTACCAAAACGCACTTCTTTAGGGTTATTCTTTTAACTTTCATGCCGGAAACAAGTGTTTATTAATCTTTACCATATATTGTACTGTGATATTCTCTGTCAAAAAGTTTCTTCTTCAGATTCTTTTAGCATATAAAAGGGTTATGACATATGGAGTTAATGTACTTTGTGTTTTTAATTTATTCAATTAGGTTAATCTACTTTTTTTGCATTCACCTAGGTCCCTAGATTTACTAAACACAATAGTTAGGTTACTTAACTTATACTGTACATTCAAACAGCGGAAGTTATAAACACCATAGTTAAGTTAATTACAAAAAAATAAGCTCGGATAATTCCTTTTTAAGGCGAGTTTTTCAACAGTGATAGCATGTTCGATGATCTAAGTAAACGGAAAAACAATAGAGCAGGCAAAGTACCTCATATAATAACCTGTGGTCGTGTCCTTAGCCTACATACAAAGGTTCACTAATATCCACTAATCTCATTCTATTAACATTAATCAATTCATGATAAAACAAGAAACCTAGATATTAATCACCTTTTACATAAAATTAAGATTCATGATAAAAAAAAGTCTGGTCATGGCAAATCCAAGCAAATGCAACCAATCAAATCGATACCAACTATTAACTAACTAATATCTTGAGTTCAAAATTGACTTTTACCTTTGCAACCTCGCCTCCAAAGCTTGAATGGAAAAACTCGGTTAGGTTTATATACATATAATAAAGTATATAAGTTATGTTTATAGGCAAGCAAAAAAAAGTTATATTTATAGGTAAAATATTGACGAGCCTGCCTATAAAAACGTATATCAAATTCTTTTTTCATATAAATTCCAAAAACTTTGGTGTATAGACACTTTTTGCACGTGTCTTCTGAAGTTTCTTATTATATACCGTATATTGTTTTATTAAGATCTTTTTTCATATAAATTCCAAAAACTTCTCCTTCGAATGTTGCAACTTGCAATCATGAGTTGAACAAACACAAGATGCTCAAAATAAACCTTGAGTAGTTACCATCTTTAATGTTTGAAAGATCCATCATTGACGTATTGGGGTTTGAACCCACCGTCACACCGACTCAAACTAGCACCAAGCATAAATTGAACTTGACTTCACACGTTTTAAAGTGATAGTCACAAGCTCTTTTGCCACTAGTCCACCTTTGAGTGGTTATCATTGACATACCTTTTTACAGTATTATGTACTAAATTGTCTCCCTTGATTAACACCCTCAAATTAGTTTTTGATCCCACACAGACCTATGAATTGAAAACCTTGATTCTTGATAGCCATTGAAACAACTGTTGTATAACAAAGTGATAAAGATCCTCTTACATTCATTTGAACATCATAGTTCATGTTGACGGATAAGAAGGAAGTTAGGTAAAAAGGGTATCAATTAAGTAAAACTAAGGGCTTTCTTTTTTATCTTCAGAAACAAAACTAATCAACATGACATATCATGTTATAAAAAAAGAGGATCTTTATCCATAACTAACACTAACATGATGAAACTTCTTTCTTTCGACTAGTTTCGACAAGTACTTCCATGCAAGTTGACTGGTAAATCATAGCATTAATTAGCATGTTCCATTACAATAATAACTATAGATACTCCTCATGGCCATGACTAACCTCTTCATATAGAAATCATCGTTCAACGCGGCTAGTCATCATATATAACCATCTCAAGGAGTTCAATCAAACAACACGAATTCATCACATCAACAACTCGACCGGTTCGGATTCGTTCATTCTCCACCGCAATACACCATGCACGCCATTTGGAGCTAATAAACCTAAATGACAACCCTACTTTATATATGTTTCCTCTCGCAGTATAATCGTTTATTTTGACTCATTCCAGTAGAACCTAACCAAGGGAGCATATGTGATCTCCCCATGCATAATCTACATACTCTTTCTACAAGCCGAAACCATCCAATTCGTTGGACTATACTAAACCATACAAAGAGAACCGGGAAAACAAAACAAAAAAGATTCTTTTTGCTTTGATCTCTCAATCATATTCTCAAGTTGTTGGGATTTGGTATCGTATATGTATTTTTTTGGTGTGTTGTGTTGTTTGTTTGTCAGTCATCAGATCAACAAACAGTTGTGAACCCTGACGCCGTGCCGTCTCAAATTTCTATCAGTTAGGGTTTTCAGAACTTTTATAAATTACTTATATATTTTGAAGGGTTAGGGTTTTCAGAACTTGTATAAATTACTTATATATATTAAGGGTTTTGGTATTTATTCGCCAAATATTGATAAGTCAGCCGATAAAA
Source organism: Artemisia tridentata subsp. tridentata (assembly GCA_021014915.2). NCBI lineage: Eukaryota > Viridiplantae > Streptophyta > Magnoliopsida > Asterales > Asteraceae > Artemisia > Artemisia tridentata. The sequence goes on from CP139505.1 coordinate 154,465,048, forward strand.
ACTTTGGCCTATAACACTTCTTGCCCATTACTTTTGCAAATATACATGTAGTTAATTATTCGACTTCGTAATTTTTTTCTATCAATATTACGTACGTAGTATAACAAAACTGACCAGGTACATTCATGAAAAAAGAAATAAAACTATACGTTCGTTCTTTTTGAAATAAATGCATTTATAAAAATTAATGTTTTACAAAAATTAACACTAATTTTGTACTTGATTAATATCACTTAGAGCAAAAGGTATGATGAAGCTTCATACCTCTTCATTTGAGCTCCACCGGTTGTCACATCACTTCAACACTCCCATTTCAAAATATTCTCTCACTTATAACACAAAACAAACTATTCATTTGGGTCCACCCACCCACAATTTTATTATTTCTTAGAGTGAAAGGTATAGTGAAGAAGGGAGCTCTTCACTCTGACGTGGCACCTCTTCGTTTGCTCTTCACCACACCAGCCCCTTCGTTTGGTGCTCGCTGTGGAACTGAAGCAAAAAAAAACAAAATTTTTTTTTGAGAATCTATCCATTGGTAAATGAAAAAGAAAATAAAATCTGTGGTGGGTGGCACTACAATAAAAAGTTTGTTTTGTGTTAGAAGTGAGGGTATTTTGATGTGTGAGTGTTAAAGTGATGGGGCACCCGATAAGGCCCAAATGAAGAGATATGATGCTTCATGATACCTTTTGCTCTTACTCTATTTCTTATTTATACATACTTAAAAAAAAAATGCATAACTCATTTGTCTTTTTGTGCTTCGTTTGAACGACGAGCACCAAATGAAGAGCAAACGAAGAAGAGAGCTGGTGTGGTGAAAAGCAAATAAAGAGGTGCCACGTCAGAGTGAAGAGCTCCCCTCTTCACTATACCTTTCTGTTAGCATTTAATTTATTAAATGTGAAGTGATGGTCATTTGCAAGAATATAACTTGTGTGTCATGTGTGTCAATTAGTCTAGAAAGTGGGCTAGTGGTATTAGTTGTGTTTGTAATATAAATGTATAAGTGTAATACAAACATTAGCCCACATAAAGCCCATAGCAAAGCCCTAATGGCGCCGGCCATAGGGGTATATAAACACACACTCTCACTCTTTTGTAAGGGTCTAAGATTAGTATCTCAAGTGTGCCTCAAAGATAAGAATAGGTGAGAGTGTGTGTGTACTCAAAGTGTCCTTGTATTATTTCCTTCAAAGTTATAATCATTCGACCAAGATTTTACCCCATACGATCTATACATCTTTCATCTATATTATTATCTTGTTCTTGAGTGTCTCGAGTAGTTCTTAGATCGTTTGTGTGCTATAAAGAGAGGTCTCGATCTCTACAAGTGGTATCAATACGCCATACAACGAGGTAGGAGGTTTTTGAGTTCGGTTTGTGTTCCATAAAAACCAACTGTCGCGTTTTTGATCTTTAAAAACGTGAGTTTTTGTGTTTTTCTTGGAATCGTACGCACTTCTCAAGGTTTAAGGTTGTGTTTGTTACTGATTTGAAGCGTGGTTTTGTGAAGATTTCATTGTTTTCTAGTTGAATCTTGGGTTTTAAGGTTGGATTTGTTGTTGTTCTAAGTGTTTAGATCGACAACAATTATTGAAGATTGTGTAAGTTTTGTTCTTGGATCTTAATCATTGTTTCTTGCGTATAATTCTTGCAAAAGAATTATTGGTGAGTTGGTAAAGAGTTGGTAAGATCTTACAGTGGATAAGCCTCACAAAGTCAAAGTTGGTGAGAGTTGGTGAAACTGCCACCTATCGAAATTGCAAAAGTCTGCCATCTATCGCAATTCCAACGTGTTATCCCAATCTTGTATAAGATTGCGATAGGAGCTTTTATCGAAATTGTGCTTTGGCATCTCTTTCGCAATTACTTGATCCTTTCGCAATTGTCATATCTTTTCGCAATTGGGTTAGACTTTCGCAATTGGTACAACTTTTCGAAATTCACTATATTTCGCAATTGAAGCAAATTTTCGCAATTGAAGCAAATTTTCGCAATTGGATCAAATTTTCGCAATTGGATAAAAATTTCGAAATTGGATCAAATTTTCGCAATAACAAGCAAACTCCACGATCAAAGAACCGAGACTTCACATCGACCACAATCAAGGATAACCTTCAACAACAACAACTCCTATTTCGTTGCAACGATCCTTCAGCAACTTAATCATACAAAACATCAACGATGACTACTCAACAAGACATTCATGCCGCCGGTGCAGAAAACCGTCCTCCAATGCTAGAAAAAGGTGGTTATCTTCCATGGACGAGTCGTATGCTCCGATACTTAAAAACCAAGCCTCAGGGTCAAGGAAGACTCTTGATTAACTCCATCGAGAAGGGTCCATTCAAGCCTCGTCAGATTCAAGTAATAGCTGGAAATCCAGATGCAACACCTCCCGTACTAGAGACCTTTCGGGATCAAACAGAAGCTGAATACACACCAGAAGATTGGAAGCAAATTGAAGCTGATGACTTGGCAATGCATTTAATCCAACTTGGTTTACCACGAGAAATATTTTGTGCTGTAGACAGTTGTGAAACTGCCTTTGATATGTGGGCACGAGTTAGACGGCTTTGTCATGGTACAAAAATCGGCAAACAAGACATTGAAAACAAGCTTCTAACTGAATGGGAGAAGTTCACCTCCACTCCGGCTGAACCAATTGAATCTTACTACACAAGGTTTTGTACTCTCATGAATGAGTTGATCAGAAACAAGTTGACACCAGCTCAAATCGTTCAAAACATCAAGTTCCTCAACAACCTACCAGAGGAATGGGGACGATATGTCACTATTGTCAAACAAACAAAGAACCTTCACCAGGTGAACTATGATCAGCTCTATGACTTCCTAAAGCAAAACCAAGACGAGGCAAATGAAGTCAGAAAAGAGAAGTTGGCAAAGCAACATGATCCTCTTGCACTCATTGTCCAAACACCTACACCTGCAACCGTAAATACACAACCCTCTTCATCTTCCGGTCAACACTTCATGCAACAACAATATACTCCACAATCACCATTCTATCCACAAAAACAACATGTCATCCCACAACAACAATACCCGCAACACCAAGAAACCGATTTTAATGATCAGGATGAGTCAACTGCTGCTTTGACTCAAGCTTTTGCTTACCTAACAAAAGTATTCCAAGGACGCTACTCCACACCCACCAACAACAACCAAAGAATCTCATCGAACACTCGCAACAAGCAAATTGCATAGCCGAGTTTCAACATAGGACAACAAGGACAGATAGTTGGGGGATATGGGAATCAGCAGGGATATGCTCCTCGATATCAGATGGGTAATCAGAATGCAGGGCAGTATGTTGGTAATCAGATGGGTCAGTTTGCAGGAAATCAGATGGGTACAGCTGTTGGAAATCAAAGGGGTCAGAATGCTGGGAATCAGTATGGGAATGTTGCTGCTCAAGGTGCTGGGAATTTGAATCAGGGTAATTTGTTAAAGTGTTTCAACTGTCAGGGTGTCGGTCATATGGCTAGGAACTGTCCCGACAAGCCGAAAAAGAGAGATCCAGCTTATCTGCAGAAAGCATTAATGTTGGCAAACAAGGAAACGGCTGGGTTACAGTTGAGTGCAGAAGAAAATGACTTCATGGCTCTTATGGATGATTCGGAAGATCTTGAGGACATCGACGTGAACTGCATTTTCATGGCAAATCTCCAGGAGGCTAAGTACGACACAGATTCTGAAATACCTCCTGTGTATGGCACCAATGCAGTTTCTGAGGTACCATCATATGCTGCATGTCACAATAATGAAATATTTGATATGTCGACTCATGATGAACGGCATCCTGCCACTCAAGAATCCACTTATGACACATATATGGACACGCCAAGTTGTAGTAATACAAATATGGCAACTCCAGATATGGATCTTAATGGAGACTTCGAGTCCCAGCATGTTGAGAATAATGACGAAACACGTGCGTTTTTTTAATCATTATTGCATAATTGTAGTGTTGAAATTGAGAACGTTAAAAAGGTCAATCGCGATGTTAAGGCCGCGAATGAAAAATTGACCACTGAGCTTGAGAAATATAAGGTCAATGAAAGAGCTTTTGATTTTAATAACAAACGACAGTCAGAACTTGAAATGGGTTTAAGAGATTCTGTTTTAAGAGAAGAACATTTGCAAATCAAATTTGACACACTTGATGTTAATTTGAACATGAAAATAAAATCCTTAAACACAGAAATTTCTGAATTAACAAACCAGCTTTCTAAACAAAAATCAACTTGTTCTGATCTTGAAAAAGAAAAGAAAGAGTTGAATGAACGGTTTTCAAAACGTGAAAAAGATCTTCTTAATGAGATCGTTGACAAACAAGAAACCATTAAAAAGTTGGAAGATTTGCTTGTAAAAATGAGTCAATCTACGCAAACAGTTAACATGCTAATTAACGATCCAAACCCGATTTTACATACAAAGAAGAAAATGGCTATCGGTTGTGAAAACCCTTATCATCTCAAGAAAGCTCAACAATATCAGAATGTGTTATATAATGGTAGTGTGCTAAATGCTTCACATGATCCTCCCGAGGTTCATGACTCGGATGAAACGATAGAGCTTACCGAACAGGGTAGAATTAAAATGAAACGAATGAACCGAGAATTTCAACCAATTGATTATAATAAGCTTAATACATATTCTGGCGTTCACCTTGTTCAAAAAGAGTCACCAATGTTTTTCAAAAGACCAGTGGCTGTAGCAAAACGAAAAGTTGTTTCAAAATATCTTTCTAACATCGAACAAATGGCCTCTAAGAACACTTGCAACACAAGTGAAGCTAGACTATATTTGGTCGATCTTAAACATGGAATTGAAACGCTTCAAAGTATTGTGGCATACAAAATAAACAGTAACTAAAATATATGGTCTTCAAGTTTTCATATCGAACAGAAAAAGATGTTTGAAACAGAAATCAATCCTCATATCGCTTCGATTTATGCGATAGTTCAAAATGTTGAAAACAATCTTTTGAAAGAATCAGCCGATTTAATCAAGGATCACAAATCCCTGGTAAAGGAAGCAAATGAAAACATTGAACACATCAAAGTTTTGGAAAGACACAATGACATTCTCTCTGAAGTAGCTCTATCAATCGAAATTATGTCTATTATTTACCAAACATATTCTGTGGAAGATGATGAAACTCTTCGAGCTGAGACTTCTCAAATTGTTATAAAATATGAAAAGGCACTTGCCAAGATTGAAAAACAAAATGTCACATATTTTAAACAACTTGATCGGAAAAAGGAAGAATGCAAGTATGACAAATTGTCGTATGAGCGTTCCTACCACAACATGCAAAAACAAATTGATCTTTTAAAGTCTCGGTTTGAAAGTCAAAAAGGGAAGGGTGCGGAAACTAAGGGTATAACACCATCAACCCCCTTTCCTAATGAGAAAGGAAATGAGAAAGATGTTGTCAAAAATTCGAATGTGATAGCGCCTGGCCTTTATAGGATTAGTCCCACTACTGCGTCTGCCTCTACATCTAAAACATATAGGGCGATAGACAGAAGTAAAAAAGATAATCCAAACGAGATTAGGAATGCTACAACAACATCTCAGGACAACACCATAAATTCTAATGAGTGTGCCTTACCTTCTACAAGATTAGAAAGCAATTCTAGGAGCAGGCGAAAGCCTAGGAGCAATACCAGGAACACTAGTGTCTCGACTGTCTCTGAGAGTGAATGCATGGAAGTAGAAGAACACCCTAGGAATTTATCGCTTTCGAATAAGAAACATATGTCATCTGGATGTAATGTTAAGACTACTGTTTCTAGTGCATGTAATGACTCTGTTTGTTTAATGTACACGAAATCTTTGTCTGAAAATGCTTGTGATGATATTGTTTCTGATAATGCGAATGTGAATGATACGCCTGAACAGAAAGATGTTCCTCCATGAACTAGTGCTAGGACTAGATTTGTTAACAGTCTTATTGCAGTATCTAGGACCATCTCTAGTACTCTATTGCCTAGGGACTATCTAAAACACTGTGCATGGAAACCAACGGGTAGAAAGTTTACACGTAAGAATGGCAAATTAAAAGTTGTTCCAATAGAACAAAATTAAACCTTCTTTGTGTGTGCTTCATTTGTTACCCCTAACCCCATGGAACCAAATGAAATACGGTTTCCAAATGCAAGTTTTTTCTATTCTTGGCAGGTAATCGAAATCTGTCTTTGGATCGTAGACTCGGGTTGCTCCAAGCACATGACCGGGAATTTAAAGTTGCTAATCAACTTTGTGTGGCAGTTCATGGGAACTGTACGGTTTGGGAATGATCATGTTGCAGCTATTCTGGGTTATGGAGATCTTCGGTTTGGAAACTACTTGATCACTCGGGTTTACTATGTCGAAGGGTTGGGACACAACTTGTTTTCAGTTGGGCAGTTTTGTGATGCGGATTTAGAAGTGGCATTTAGGAGAAACACTTGCTTTGTTAGGAATTTGGTGGGGGATGATCTCTTAATTGGGGATCGTGGCACCAATCTCTATGCAATAGACATAAACCAAATGGCCTCTACATCACCAATTTGTCTCATGACTAGGGCAAGCGAAACAAAGTCCTGGTTGTGGCATAGACGTTTTTCCCATCTTAACTTTGACACCATAAACAAACTTGCCAAAGACAACATCGTCAATGGTCTCCCAAAATTCAAATACACCAAAGAACACTTATGTCCATCCTGTGAGCAAGGAAAGAGCAAAAGAGCAACATATAAACCTAAACCCGTACCCAGTTCGGTGGATAAGTTACATTTGTTGCATATGGTTTTATATGGCCCAATGAGAGTTTCAAGCATAAATGGGAAGAAGTATATTCTAGTAATCGTTGATGACTATTCAAGATATACATGGGCAAAGTTTCTGAGGTCGAAAGACGAAACAACAGGCATCATCATAACCTTTCTGAAGCGGATTCAAGTTCTACTTCAAGCTCCAGTAAGGATAGTAAGAACTGATAATGGCACGGAATTCACAAATCAGGAGTTAAGAACATATTTTGAAGAATCTGGTCTTACTCACCAGACATCAGCTGTTAGAACTCCACAGCAGAATGGGGTAGTTGAAAGAAGAAATCGAACTCTTGTGGAGGCTGCTCGCACAATGCTGATTTATTCTAGTGCACCGTTATTCTTATGGGCTGATGCTGTTGCCACTGCTTGTTTCACTCAGAACCGATCCTTAGTTCATCCAAGATTCAATAAAACCCCGTATGAACTAGTAAACAACAGAAAACCGGATATTTCTTATCTTCATGTATTTGGCGCTTTGTGCTATCCAACGAATGACAGGGAAGATCTGGGGAAGTTGAAAGCTAAGGGTGATATTGGAATCTTCATTGGTTATTCGGAAAACTCGAGGGCATTCAGGGTGTATAACAGGAGAACGACAAAGATCATGGAGACGATGAATGTGAAGTTTGATGAAATTTCACAAATGGCTTCTGAGAGACTCGCTTTAGAACCCGCGCTTAACCCGATGACTTCTTGACATATCAGTTCAGGACTCGCACCTCAAGGAGCTCAATCAATTCATAACGAACAACCCACAAATCAGGAACTGGATAATTTCTTCGAGTTTATGTATGATGAGTACTATGGTGGCGCTTCGATAAATGCATCCAACCAACGTTCCGCTGCACCCGCTCAAAATCAACAACCACCACAACCAGCACCAAATCAAGATGCATCCACAACATTCGAAGCTGATGCACCATCTCCCTCCACGTCATCAACATTTACTCCACCATCTCCAGTAATTGAAATTGTTCTACCAAGAATTGATGAGCAAGAACAAAATAATGCTGTGTTAGATGAAGAACCATTTGAAAATCTGTTTGCAACGGATTCTGCTGAATCATCTTCACGGTTACATGAACCATCTAATACACAGTCTTCAACTCCAAGGTACCCTTCAACGTTACAGTGGACAAAAGTCCATCCAATAGAACAAGTAATTGGTGAACCTTCAAGGCCAATTCAGACGAGAAAACAACTAAACACCGATTGTGACATGTGCATCTATGTCTACTCAGTCAGTCTCATAGAACCTAAGAACATTCGGGAAGCAATAGCAGATAATGCCTGGATTGAAGCGATGCAGGAAGAACTTCTTCAATATCAGTTACATGACACCTGGGATTTAGTTTCAAGACCAATTGACAAACTCGTCATTGATCTTAAGTGGTTATGGAAAAACAAAAAGGATGAAGAAATGACTGTCATTCGCAACAAAGCTCGTCTCGTGGCAAAGGGATTTAGACAGGAAGAGGGGATTGATTTTGAAGAGTCATTCGCGCCAGTTGCAAGGCTTGAAGCAGTTAGGATTTTCTTAGCATATGCCGCTCACAAGAACATCACAGTTTATCAGATGGACATCAAGACCACTTTCTTGAATGGAACTATGAAAGAAGAAGTGTATGTGAGTCTGTAACACCCCCAAAATTATCGCAGCGGAGGATAGTTCACTGGGGTATTACTTCCTAGCACAAAGTACAAGTCATGGAAAATGACCCTTGAAAAGAGACGTTTTTAAAAGTGTTTCACATTTGATAAATTAAATTCTCAGAGTTTGCAAAGGTCCCAACAGTTTTCATAAAACACAATGTTTTCAAAAGATTTGCAAATGTTTTAAACATAACATAAATCTTTAAAATATAGACTCTTCAAATGTGAAAATATGCCGAGTCCTCAAAATATATCCGTGCGACTCCATCCAAGACCTTCATGCCTTTAAACCTGAGATAAAACATGCTAAAACGTCAACACAAAGGTTGAGTGAATCCATAGAGTTTTAGTAATAAGCAGTTGATCACAATATAATTCAGTTTATGAAAGCGACTAAGCAACGAATACAAAGTCAGAAAAGTTATTATTGCCCTAAGCTCATGACACCGAACTTTAACGTCATTTTCGGATATTCAATAGAATATAAAGATGCCCTTCGAAGGTAACAGCCTAATTACCTTGCAACCTCAAATACAGTGCATATGGTAGCCCAGCAGGGCAGTCCAAAATGGGGGATGTCATTCCCAATAGATCTATTCACGGCATTCGCGTTTACACGCATGTAACTAACGGTTCATGATAGAAGGGACTTTCAGGCTATGGGAAACTTAGGCAATAATAATATCAGGATAGCATACAATTTCAAAGCATTGTGATCATAAATATTTATAGCATGTATCTCCCCCACGGAGTTTGTAAAACAATTGAAGTAAAAATTGGGGCTATGAACTCACCAATAATGAAGTAGCAACGGAAATCGGAGAAGTGTGCACGTCGAGAAAAACCGCAAAGATCACAAGTGACCTAGATAAAATATAACACGACTTAGGCTCGGGGATTAAAGTATAATACTTTTATTTGTGATTTAACTCAGTACTTGAACTCAAAATATCATATGGTCATTTATTTAAAAGTCTTGTAGCAAGTCATGGGTCAAAAAGACGTTTATAAAAGCTTAAATGGTTTAAAATGCAAAGCTGATGGAAAATTTATGAAATTACCTCACTAATTGGGTCGCCATTTCTAAACCGTGAAGGCTAAAATTATGAACTTTATATGCTTAGAAAGGTATGACTCTGTACTATATGAAAATCAAGGCCTTACATTACTGAGAACTTTACAACATGGGTGAAATTACCAATTTACCCTTGTGTCTCTAAATAGTTATACTTAGCATCTAAATGAGTTTAGAAAAAAGGGTGTATCTCTTTAACTACAGGTCTAATGGACACATGGCCTTTGGGAAAAGTTTTCTACAGGTCTTGGCTACAACTTTCATGTTTACACCAACCTAATGTTCTTTACAACATTTTAGAGTAAATAGCCCATCAAATCTGACATGCATTCCTGGACCAGTTTTAGTGTGGATTTTCTCTAAAAATATCCAAGATGAATTAGGATGTAAGGTTTTCGGGGAAATGATCCTAAGACCTGTGGCTAACTCTAAATATTTTTATTTAAGCATAAAACTTCCTGAGGACAAAATAGTTAAGTCGTTTTGTTGGATGAAATCTGGGACAGATTTGGGCCAATGACAATGATCTACTTTATGTATAATTATTGTGTCTAATACCTATGCTTGTCCAAAATCAATCATCCCTACCCTTTTATTCATCCAATAACTCAATAAGTCCAGAAGATGAAAGATTATATTGAGGATTAACTTCAGTTTTCTAAACAATATATCCAAGTAGATCATCAATAACTAGTCCAAAACTCATAAAATCCATTAAACTCTTGCATAACTCTAACAAATCAATCCTAACCAATTATCAAAGAACCTATTTCCAATTAAATCTTGAATCAAATCATCTTAAATGACACATGCAAGAGATGTTTAGCTTAGATCTTAAAAAAAAAAAAAATCTATAAAAACATAAGAATGAGATGAAAATGAGTTTGGGGAACTTACCAAGATCAAGAAACCAACAAGAACACTTAATGTTTGATTGGAGATGAACATGATCAAGTAAATTAAAGGCCAAGGGTGTTGGAGGCTGCTTTATTTCATTCAAGAGAGGGAGAGACCAAAGAGAAATGAGATGGTGATAATAACTAGGTTGGAAATGAAGATAAAGTGTGAAATATGGGTTTTAATAAAAAAAAAGCATGCATTTTGATAGGATAAAAGGGGTGGCCGGTTTTGGGGAGGTTCCAAGGTTTTAATAAAATAATCCTCTCACGACATGTCTCTCGTATAATCGATATTTTGTACGTATCTAGAAATGTCATTCACCAATGATACGGGCATGTACAGATGCTTGAGCGAGAGTTCATTTAAATTTTTTTCCAAAACATGTCGTTTTCTCAAAATTTTCTTCATTATGGCTTTCGTATATTTCAGTACGAAACCCGCGCTACATTGATGACTTCTGATTATTTCTGATCAGAACTCGTAATGTTAATGGCGAAAAGCAAAACCTTGAGCACATGATCAAGATTTTTCCAAAAGATTTTTCAAAATATTTCTCAAAATTTTGTGCTCAAGATAACTCCCTCTAGACCCTTTTAACTGCTTTTAAACTCAAATGTTTAAACCTATGCTTTGCTTAAGGGGGAGTCTCAAAAGAAAAATGTTCCAATTTTCATGCTAAAATCCGTCTTTATCTCCAAAATTGTTTTTGCATTTAATCTCTTGATATCAAAAATATCACTGCGTGCTATTTTTGAGGGGGAGATTAGGTATAAGGGGGAGAAGACGTGATTAAAATGTGATCAAAAAGTTTTGTGGTTTGAATCCCAAATGAGATCTACAAAAAGACTCAGTTTTAACCCTCGAATTGACGAAATCAACTGTCCGTCATCGAAAAGACTTGTCCGGGACGGGTAATAATTTCAAGCTGGTTTTCCAGTAATGTAAACGTGTCTCGCAAAGGACTTGTCTGAGTAGAATGTACCAATTCGAGAGATGATCATTGAATATGACCGGGACGGGTAATAATTTCAAGCTAGTCTAACTAGTGATGTAAGCGTGTCTCGCAATGGTCATGTTCATTAAAAATTGATCAATTCAAATGTGCGAACTCTACCCAACATGTGCATTTTATTTCAAAAATGCATGAGCACATGTGAAGGGGAGTATTTCAAAATGCAAAACTCTTAATGTGTTAACTAAATTTGTTTATTCATAAACACTTTGAGAGATTTTCATAAAAGATTTTATTGTTACACCCCGTGAACACTTTGACCAAAAACTTTGACTTTTACGCGGAAACGACCCAACTTTGACCTTCATTCCAAAACTCTTTTGACCATTGACAAAAGTCATTATGTTGACATATAGACCTTGAAACCATTTTTAAATGAATCTAGACTCAAGTACTTTTGAAACGACGGGTGGCACCCTAAAGTGCACTGTGACCTGTCCTATGTACTAAGGACCCCTAAAGTGCACTATGGACCCCTAAAGTGCACTATTAAACCTTTGGTGCACTAAGGACCCCTAAAGTGCACTATAACCCCTTTTATGCACAACTTTCTCAAAATGACCCGTACGCCTTTAAACACCAAAAGTCCACACTTTAGACATATATATATATATATATATATATATATATATATATATATATATATATATATATATATATATATATATATATATATATATATATATATATATACACACATTTAATACACATTGAACTAAAATATACCATATACATTGTTTCCCGAAATTCTTAACCCGTTTGACCCAAAACGGGTTAAAATAGACCTTGTCCCAAACACCCCTTTTTCTGCATAACCCTTTTGTGCACTTTTGACCCATTTTTTGGATAACGGCTTCTATAACATGACATAACACCAAAACTTCCAGAAATCATTAGGACATTATAAACATAAAATATATAAATAAACTTGGTCATAACGACCCGTGGAAACGTGCTTTACAAAGTGACGGGTATTATGCCAAAATACCCGTTTTGACCCATTTTCACTACAAACCACCTTTACCACTTCATTTGCCCATCAAACTAGACCAACGTCATTACTTTAACATACAAGACATGTTCCATAAACACTTGACCAATTCACAACCCAAAATGGGTATATTTACACTTAATCCAAACGCCCCTTTAACTTTGACTATAAACACATAAAGCATACTTTGACACAACGGTTGACCACCAAATCGATAGGACAACCTTAACATACATTTTGCCACTTGGCTACACTTTACAAAACATTACTTGACTCACGGGGGTACAATATCAACATAGAGCTCAGTATTCTACCTAAGCTCCTACTTACTTACCAATCTTCTATTATCACATAACCAAATCTTTATCCTTAGTCCAAGCCTTCCATAATAGCATACAAACCTACAAAAATGGTTAGACAACTAAACCGTAAGCACAAAGGCTTAGTAAGTAAAACAATAATAACATACCTTCATACTTCAATCAAACATACAAGCATCACATATATCCAAACTCTTACTTGACAGCTCAACCTTCTAATTCTCACTTAAACACATAACATCACTTACTCTAACAACAATAGTCATCACTTAGATCACATTCATCATAGCACATAAGCACATCTCAAGTTCCTTATTACTAACCACAAACATACATAACACATATATGTTAGAAATCTATATAACACATGCTATCATCATTTTACTTACCTTAGCTCCAAGCTAAGCATATCAAGCCAATATCCTCAAGATCATCAACATCATCATCACTATCATTCATCATCATCATCAATCTTCATAAGTAACCATAATCATCAATCTTCTACAATTTATCAAGCCCTAATAACATAATTATGGGTTAACATAACCTATCAAACAAACCCATCTTCCTTTCTATATCATCATATGATCATATATTGATCATATGATGATTACCCATTTTTAATCATATCTTTAACCTCATAATTACTATAACCTCTTAATTTAGCTTCAAAACACCATTTACCCAATTTCTCAAATTGGGTACATAAACCCTAACTCTTGAATTAACCAATTAAACACTAAATAGAGATTACTTACTTGCAAGGATCATTGCTAGGGCACATTACTAGTATTAGACCATAAATCCTTCTTCAATTTGATCATTAAGACTTCATGGTTTTCCCTCCTTTTTTGTTTGTGTCGACATATCCAGGACACATATACACATTCTCTAATAATCTGGAACTTCTAAGAAGTAACTAGATATTTGTTAGTTGGATCTTTGGCTATATGACACAATTAGTCCTTCAAGTCTTATTCTTTCTATTTTAGCCACAAGACTTACTATAACATTTTTACCATAATGGTAACTTAGGTCCTTTTAGTTATACATCATATTTTACATAACCACTTTAGTCATATTTTGACTATTAGGTTTGACCACAACGCAACATTCGTTGACTGGCCAATCACGTAAGGTCTTTATCCATTTTCTTCTAGGGTGGGGTCCAAGTACCCGGAAAACGGGTCTAACATTTATGGTATGTGATCGATAATCTAGGATAATCATGGAGTAATAAGGTGATTATGGTCAGGTTATGTCCAATGATCCACCAGAGCCGGAGAGATCTACCCAAGGACAATTCCAATAGAGTAGAATTAGAAGTCCTTAGGAATGATTGAAAAAAGGAGCAAATGAGAAAGGAGAAAGAAGGGGTTGAAGAATTAAAAAGAAAAGTTTAATGAAAGGGTGAAAAGAAATAGCCCTCTATGAAAATTTAGGTCAGAAACCGGATCAATACATCTGCTATCGGTACTCACTAAGGTGATACTGATATTGAAGACAAGACGTCATGGACCCAGTGACGCGTTGCACCACCCCTCCTAGCCACTCAGATATCTCTTAAAAGATATTTGTTTCATTTCTCACGGAGAACACTGCATAATCTATCGACCTCCCACTCCAAGATGAGTTGATATTGAAAAGGTGGCACTCTGCTCCATGCCTCCGACGACTAAAAACCAAAACGCACATTATAGAGTCTAGAGCCACGAGATTCATCAAAGATCTCTTAGGAACACTTCCAATAAAATACACTTGTGTTCTCCAAAAAGGACACAAGTTGTAAGAGTCTTAATGAGATCTTCTGATCTTGCCTTATGTCATGATGGTTACGTGCTTCAAACGGTCTACAGTCTTGAAGTGATACTTCGGTATACTTCAGAGGCTCTCAACGGCCTTGGTGAAGATTAGAGAAAGTTTTCACACTATACTGATAACGATCTCAAAATTTGAACCTATAAGCGCTGGACGATTTATTGCTAACTGTTTTATGCAGGTACTGACGAAAGTCCATTCACCATCATCATCTACAACGTCGACGCATCTGGACAGAAGAAGTAGATCAAGGCAAGAACGCCCAAAAGACTATTCTTTGAAGATCACAGTGCATGAATGAATAATGAATGAAGACTACTATACATCGACACACAAAGTTCAAGACATTGAAGTCAAAAGACCAATCACCAAGAGCATCATTGAAATGAGCATCCCTTAGGGGGAGATTGTTAGCATTTAATTTATTAAATGTGAAGTGATGGCCATTTGCAAGAATATAACTTGTGTGTCATGTGTGTCAATTAGTCTAGAAAGTGAGCTAGTGGTATTAGTTGTGTTTGTAATATAAATGTATAAGTGTAATACAAACATTAGCCCACATAAAACCCATAGCAAAGCCCTAATGGCGACGGCCATAGGGGTATATAAACACACACTCTCACTCTTTTGTAAGGGTCTAAGATTAGTATCTCAAGTGTGCCTCAAAGATAAGAATAGGTGAGAGTGTGTGTGTACTTAAAGTGTCCTTGTATTATTTCCTTCAAAGTTATAATCATTCGACCAAGATTTTACCCCATACGATCCATGCATCTTTCATCTATATTATTATCTTGTTCTTGAGTGTCTCGAGTAGTTCTTAGATCGTTTGTGTGATATAAAGAGAGGTCTCGATCTCTACACTTTCGCTCTTATAGATTAGAACTTTGAGCGTTGAACTTCAAACCGACACACATATATATTTACTTTCAATTCACCATCTAAAACCAAGACACGTAAATGGTACTCTATAACAATATTTCCACGCCATTTTAACCAAAATTTGTGTTAAATTTCAGCTGTTTATCACACCAAATTATGATAACTCTTAAAATTATTAAAATATTCATTGTAGAAAGTAAGCCTGACTAACCTTATGCATGGCCATGATTATTTTTTATAGAGTTTTTCTAGAACTCAAGTATTCTATTGAAATTTTTATAAAATTAATACTTTTAAGTAAGCGTTTTGCTAATATGTGCCCACCGAACACATATTAAGTTATATAAATAATAAATGTTTGAGCCGATTATATTATAAATCGCATTTAAGTCAAGTAATTATTACGCAATGCTTATTAAATATATATTTTTTTTTTTTATATAAAAAAATATATTTATTTAACAATGTATGTGTAGACTACAATTTTTGAAAATAGAAAAGCAAAAACTTACACACGTAAATTACATATTAAGTTGTTATATAATTAATGAAGGAATGGTTTAAGTAGTTCGCTTATGAAAAAAGTTCATAAATATTAGCATGGGTTATTATTGATGTGGCTTTTTTTTAAGCTCTTCATTCCGCGTTAAATGTTATTTATGAATAATAAATATAACTAAGAGAAATTTTTATTTTAATAATAAAAGAAAGTAATCTCTATTTAACAACTGTGCCATGTAGACACAATTTTTTAAAAAGAAGAAAAACCTTTAAATATTATTAGCTTGTATATATATGCAAGAAATTGGTTTAAGATTTCTTGAACAAAAGTCTCATAATATCTATGATTTTATGATGGTGCCTGCTCTTGTCCTGTTAAAGTAAAAAATGTAGATATACAAAAAATTTAGTTTAATAGGTAAACATTTACTGTTTAGAACTCATTGAAGATGAAAAACACAACTGCAGTAATCTTATAGCAACCATTTAGCTTTCATATTGGCGGGAAGAGATTCTTATGATTTGGCAGAAATGGTCTTGTTTTTTGTTTGTATTTTTGTCAAAGACAAAACATGTAGTTGACAAAAATTTTGTTATTTATCCAAACTTTACAACTGTTATAGTTGTATCAGATACCAGTTGATTACGCACCAACTTGGACTTTAGTTGATCTTGAAACACAGTTTAATGATAATACAAGGGTCGAAAACTTGAATGAAGATATTTTCCAAATGGTTTATTTGTGTAAGGTGATAAAGTGATAAACAATGAGGTTTTATGCGAAAGGAAAATTAACAAACCTTTATTTTTTATTTTTTTTGAGCAAGGAAATTAACAAACTACTACAAAAAAACTTTACTATGTTGAAACCAAGAGGGTCTAATAGAGTCAAGTCAAAGTCGCGTTTTACTCAAAATCAACTTTCGAGCCAAGATCAATTGTTTTAAATAGTAGGCCTGTAAAGTTCACAAGAGTTAACATTCCCCCTTTTAGATCGGGTGTAATTGTCATCACACTCGCCACTTTCACATTAGTATTACATCATCATTTAGCACAGCATTAAATATGCATAATGATGACCACCCAACCAACCAACAAACATACATCACACACGAAAAAAACCAAATCACACAAAAGGAAAAAAAAAAAAAAAAAAAAAACTTATCAAATTTTGACCATTGAGTTGAAAATGGTTTGCACCATGTTTGGTGGTGGTGACCAGGGGCGGATGTACATACACTATGAGGGGCGGAAGTGGCGGAACCAAGATGTTAGAGGACGGGAGCAAAAGAATTTTTTTTTTTTGACAAAAGTCGTGGTGGACACAAAGATTAAGATAGATATATAAAGTTTTTACATTGTTTGGCTTTAACTCTTTAAGGTGAGGGGCAATTTGATTTTGTGATGGAATGCACTTTAATAAAAAAGTCATAATTTTTTTTAAGGGCGGTGCCCTCCACAATTCGCCAAATAAAATAAAAAAAATTTATTGACTTTTTTATTAAAGTGCACTCTACCACAAAATCAAATTGCCCCCCCCCCCCCCCCCCATTGAAGGCAAACAATGTAAAAAACCTTATACCTTTATCTTCATCTTTGCGTGTGCACGACTTTTGTCACAAAACAAAATAAAATAAAAAAGTAAAAAAAATTGCCCCCATCCTTGGTGAACCGAACCTTCACCAAAATACCACTACCACGCGTGGTGGTGTAACACGGGTTTGCGTGTGATGGTGCCACACCACGGCATTACGGACAGTCTTAAGGACAAACATACTTACAAAATTACAGTCATACTTAAACAGGTGGAGTCAACCAAGGTTTAAAAGTATCTAGTAGTTTTGATAACTAGAATAATTGTCGTTTTTATAACGCAACCGACTCGAGTCGAACCAAACTCATAAGTACCAATTGATTTATTCAGCTCGAACTTGAAAAAAACCAATCACTCAATCTAGCTCGACCTTGTCACTATGTCAACTTGACTCGGGCAATTACACTAATTTACACCGCTACGCAGCAGCAATAAGAACTACCTCGTTCATCATGTCTTCACGATGGCAAACCATCTAAATCAAACAAGACCATAACCGAAAAGTACCAATACATTGGAAGCGGAATTAATCAGCTAAAACCAAAGGGTATAACTGGTTTGATTAACCAAGTAAAGACCTAAAATGTAGTTTACAAATACCCCAGTTTCTTTCCAACCGACGCAATCCACAATTGTACCAACTCTACATTGTCTGTCGGTAACAACATCCATCCTTCTCTATAGCCTGGTCCCTCACAAAAGATACCAAGTGCTGCCACATAATAAGGAAGATTCTTCTCCCACCCAAGTCGATTCAACTTAGCAATACAATCGTCTTGCGAAGGCCCGACATGACTTTTGAGATATACTTTTAGTGCATTTGACATATCTTCTTCTAAGTGAGAAACCTTCAACACAATTCTACCCTTCTTTTTAGGTCTTTCGTCATTTGCGGTTTTACCCTTCTCATTAGGTCTTTCCTCATTTACAATTTTACCCTTCTTTTTAGATCTTTCCTCAGTTAAGGCTTTACCTCTTCTTTTAGTTCTCTCCCCATTAGAGATGGGGTTCAGTGCACTCGGTCTTTCTTGATGAACCAAAGGAACAGAAGTTGTGGATTCCGAGCATTGGGCAGACAGGTGTTGAGCTTCACGTTCTTGACCATTATCACGAATATGTTTAATCGCAGGTAGTCGCACATTTGGAGATTCGAGAGTATCGGGGTTTTGAGTTCCATCGGGGTTTTGAGTTCCACCTTCTTCACTACTGCTAAGCGTATCTTCAGAGTCAAGTGGTTCGCCTTTCAGAGTTACGTGAGTAGAGGGGTCCTGAGTTCTATTTTTGAACTTAATATTTGGACGTATAACAGAAATTGGTAAAGCGTCAGGCTTTGGACGTTTGGAGATAGGGTTCCACCGAATCTCACCAATGCTAAAAGCTCTCTCATAAAGTTTAGTACACAAGTCAGGGAAAAGAAGTGGAGAACTTCTCAAATTTTTCGCCCTTGGATGATCCTGCATACAAATTAAAAAATAAACAGACAGCACTCTGCTAGTATTAAAACATTAAATGAAAGCAAACAGTGTAATGGGTTAACATACCCTGAGGAAATCTTCCCACTCTTCATTTGTCAAGTTGAAGGTATTAGTTTCAGAATTATAACGATCTGGCATTGTTTGTTTGAGATATGCCCATTCAAAGAATTTCCACTTCAAATGGTCATATTCATTCCTCATTTGTTTTTGTGTAACTTCTAAGTTACAAACTTCCTGAAGTTGTTTTCCGACATTAGTCCATGATTGCCTTTGAAGGCTGCCTTCATTTCTTCTACCTATCTGATTAACTTCTTCAATACAAGCTTCTAAAAAGTGTTTGATGCAATTCTCACTCCACTTCATCCGAACATTGTCTTTAGCTTTCAACATGACTATATTACTGCAATGATAACCATAAACAACTGTCATGAAAGTATACAACATAAATCTACAGTTACTCTCTGATAGTAATATGCAGGAGAATTGAATAACGGACGGTCCAAATACCAATTTAGGTGCAGTTAATAAGCAAGTTTCAGAAAATAAGTCATGGCTAGTCTACATGTGACTTTCATTGACTATAACTTTACACACAAATATTTTGAAACATAATTACAAGATCTCGTAATCACAATGATATAACACCATGAATCAAACATGTTAGAGTGAAGATTTCACTAATGTATATTGCTAGTAACCCGCCCTACACTATATTTTATACGGGCTATGAATAGGACATTGATGATATGTATGTAATTCCAAATTTTAATGCAACAGGAAAACGTTAAATTTCTTCTTAATTTACAATTTATAGCATAATATATTTTGGTTATTGTATGACCTCTATACAGTTATACCAGACACCAGTTAGCATAATTTTCTGCGTTTCCTCGAGAACTAGATATTCATCTCAATTTTTCGTATACTTTTAATGTTCAAAATCAATATAGATTAAGAGAAAACAAATGGGATATATCTTATTAACTAAACAGAACAGAATTTCTGCTATAAAGTTGTAAACACTAAACAGATGCAATTCAATCTAAAATTTTCACCTATACACATTCTACACGTTTTTTCCTTTGTAGTTGTTTCGAATTTTAGTATCATAAGATAGAAATGCATTACTCCCTAAAACATGTTCAGGATCCTTCATTTTTCCTTCAGTTTGCTCAAATTTACATCTAGGATTATTGTAAAAAAAAAAAAAAAAAAAGGAACCTATACCTTCATCATTCTAGTTTCAAATGTTAGTAACTGTGTTTCATATTGCATATTAGAACTCTGTATCCGATGAGAACAAGATTGAAGAGTTAGCTGAGAAGTATATGGAGTGATTGGATCACGAGAAAAGGGCTCGAATCAAGAAAACGTGATCTAGTTTCTCTACAGCCTAACGCTTTGTTCTTTGTTATGCCGTAGAAGCTACGGCTTTAAATTTCTTTAATTTTTGTTTTTCTCTACGCCTTCGAGGAATGTTTCTTGTTACGCCGTAGAGCTCTCGAATAAGGATTAACTTTAGCTTCTTAGTTGCTACGCCGTAAACAAGTAAACCTTGTTACGCCGTAGAGGCTTCGATAGCCGAATTTTTCCCTTTTATTATTTGGGGTCATTGTTTTGGCATTCAATTATCAATTAAATTTTGACTCTGAGTCTTAAAGACTTTTGTGATTTTCTTCAACCCTTGTTAAGGTTTTATTCACGCTTCCATTCTTATTCCGTGGTAACACAGTAGATAACAGTTTGGAGGGTGTTTGCAATTGCTTATCCATACTATGTCTCTTAAAATATGATTATAGACAATTCCCCATAAGACAATAAGCGTCCTAAGCTAAAATACGATTATAGACAACTCCGCCAAAAATTACAAAATGCACTTACTTCCGAGTAATAAAACTCAGTTCTGAAAACAGATTGTAATAAATTTCAACAAAAAAAAAATCAAGCCCTGTCTATGATTATAAACAAGTTTCCCAAAAATACAAAATGTACTTTCTTCTGAGTGATAAAACTCGATTCTGAAAACAGATAGTAATAAATTTTAAATTTAAATCTTTAATGTAAAAATTAAGCCCTGTATTTAATCTATCAAGTTATTAGTGAAACGGATATCCTCAACCTTGTTGACTAGTAATTCAAAAAAATCCCCTTAGATTCCCAAATATATGAACTCCATAAATTAACTTCCCAAACGCTATTAGAAGCTAGGATTTATGAGCAAATTTCTAAAAAGATGTCATAGCACTCTACATGTGACTTTCATTCACTAAATCTAACACATAAATTATTTGGAACATCAACACATGATCTCTTAATCACAATGATATAAGACCATGAATCAATCATGTTGGAGTGACAATCTCACTTACGTATACTGCTAATAGCCCACCCTAACAAAAATTTACGTACATTGTATTTAATACCGGCTACGAACAGGGTATTGATGATAGGTATGTGATTCCTAACGCAGCTTCATAAAGTTTATTTCTAGTCAACTTACAATTTTACAACACCTTTTTTGTATTTATATGACCTACTATCTGCTCAAAAGCTAGATATATTAATCTAAATTTTTCTGTACATTTCTTGTGTTCAAAACCAATATAGAATAACTAACTAAGAACAGACGGAATATGTCTTATCAACTAAACTAAACGAACAATAAATGCAAAACATACACTTCTATGAGCAAAGCCACCACAACCAACAGAGCGATATAAGATTTACCCCAGATGCAATTACATCTTATTTTTCGTGTTTACTGATATAAGGTTTACACATTTTTTCCTTTCTAGTTTGTCGAATGATTATTATATGACAGAAGCACATTACATCCTAAAACATGTTTCAGAGTGCTTTCATTTTTCCTTCAGTTTGCTCAAATTTATAAACATATCAAAAGCAGAAGTTTATAGCTTCTACATTTGCTGTATCACTAATCATATAAGCAACTCTTAGTAAGGGCGTTTGAGATTCCGCATTGAAACTGCGTATTGTGTTTTGATACCGTAGATAAGCAGTTTCAGGGCATTTGATTAAGCAAGGTTGTAAATATCGCTCGGCGGTACCGTGGCGGTCGACCCCCGCCAAGCGCCATATCGTTCTTGGCGGCGATATGGCGGCGCCATGGCAGAGACCATAAATTATAAAGGAATTTATTTTTAAAAAAATAAATATTAGCAATATTAATGTTTTTATTATTTTTAATTATATATCTTTTGTTATATAATTATAAATCTACTGCTTCTCTAACATAACCTAGAAAAGCTTCATGATTTGTTCCCCAAATTAAAACAAAATCAAGAAAATTAAAGTTGACCGACGTGAATATGAAAAAAAAAACCCCTAGATCTAAAGTTGACCGGCGTGAATATGAAAAAAAAAAAAAAAAAAAAAAAAAACTATATCTGAAGTTGACCAGCGTTGACCGACCAGCCGCCATGGCCAATTTTGACCGCCACGCTCCGATTTTGACCGCCATTGACCAAAACCGATAAGTTAGACCGATATGGGAAATATCGTGGCGGTGGACCACCGCCAACCGCCATGGTGCCGCCATATCGACCGCCATGGCCGATTTTTACAACACTGTGATTAAGTAACTTAGGGTCACTCACTTACTCATTCAAAACTACTTGGTGGCATTTGGGACTGTGTTTTCAAATCAGACTCGACCGCTTTTTAAACTTTGGGGATGTCTGTTTAAGCTTATATACGGCTTATTAGCTTATATGTGTTCGGCTTATATAATATAAGCCACAATTTTGTGGCTTATTTTGTCACTTTATGGGCTTATATAACATTGTCAATGTTATATAAGCCCATAAGTGTCAAAATAAGCCACAAAATTGTGGCTTATGTTATATAAGCCGAGCACATATAAGCTTAAACAAACACCCCCTTTCTTTAAATGGATTGCAAACGCAATAATCATATAATCACCTTCAAAACTCAATCCCAAACACCTTTGTAACATGAAACTAAGTAAACAAATTTACATCACTCACGCTACCTTCATTCAATTCTTGGCAAGTAACCTGTAACCCAATTCGGTTAGCCTTATTTAGACCTTTTGGTGGGTGTTTGGCAATTAGAATTACTTATCAAGTGTCGATAACTTCGCCCTAAATACACAAACAAATGTACTTTCTTCATACTAACAATTTCGGACCGAAAAGTAAATACTAAATTTCAACAAATTAAATAAATAAAAAATCAACCTATCAGTAAAATTAATATTCTCAACATTATTTATCAGTAATTTTTAATAATAATAATTACCTTTAATTCCCAAATCTATATTTAAAACTAGGGCTTATATAACTATACAAATAGCATATAATCAATTTGATTCCAAAAACAATTAACAAAAACCAAATAGTTTTAATTGGCCATAAAACTAATAAATTGATGAATCTGATGCGATTAAAAAAATAAGCACTTTATAAAAAAAGAAAAAGAAAAATAAGATGAATAGAAGGTATAATAAATGAGTAAATTGGAAGACCTGAGAAGTGAATGTTGAAGATGAAATGGTAAGACTGAGATCGACCGGCGATGAGATTTAGGGGGTGGGTGAAAATTGGGTAGAGCTTATTATTGGGTTTATGTGATAGGGTTTGTGGATCGCTTATTTTTAAGCACTTTTTGGATTATCTATTGTTCCTTCGTTCTTTTTTTACTATTCATCATTTAAATAAATTATTATTTTTAATTTCGGGTTTTAATTATTATAATAGGACCTTCAAAACCATTGTACTTTGATTGAGGTATTGAATTAGGGTTATTTACGAATGTAGTGGTTTTAATATTAATTAGATTTGAAGGAGATGTTCTTGTGTCAATGATTGTGCGTGAATGAATGATAAGAGATCGAGTTTGATTGATGGAGGAGGAATTTTAGAATGTTGGGACTTCAAATATTTAGTGGGAATGATACTGAATTTTAAGTTTCAGCCTAAATCTTTGAAAAACTTGCTCCACCGTTTTCAAGTTTTAATTTTTTATATTTTGACACATATATTTTTGTAAGTTTTTATTGAATGATTACAAATCACATTCTTTTTTTTGTAGATTTGAATAAATTTAGAAGTATTTAGGCTTTTTTATTTAATATTTAAGAAATAAATAATATATAATTTGATTATTACTTAATAAAGTATGATTTGATTTTTTTGAAATGTAAAAGTCCCCACTAGGAGTTTTGTTTTATTATATAAAAGATTTGTTACTTTGAGATAAAGTAGGTATACGTTCAGAACAGAAAAAAAAATAATAATAATAAAAGAAAAAGAAAAAGAAAAGGTATAGTAGGTAGCGTTTGCTACACAAATATTTTGGTCACTCTTTGCGAGCATCACATTAGTTTTTGCTATCAAAGACTACATCAAACCATAATTTTGCTAATAAAGCGACCGCAAACACAACCAAAAATATACCCCACAAAAACTAATTAAAAAAAAAACTGTGTTGCAAAATAAGGCTTACATGGTCGATTAATCACCGCCTATGCGCTAGTGGGCCACTGACCTTTCCAATCGGTCAACTGTGGTCAGCGGCGGTCAACAAATGTCAACGAAGGTCAAACTTGTCAGAAACTTGAAATCTTGCCAGAAATACCCAAAACTCGCCGTAAACTAGTTTTAATCACTTATAGTCACTGTTTATATTTATTACAAGATGTTTTTTTTTTTAACGCTCAGTTCTCGAGTTAAAATGGAAGAGGAAAGGCAAGGAAATGGATAGCTTTTTGTGTTATTGAGTTTTTTTTAAGGGAAGAAAGGAAAGTGGAAAGGAAATAGGGAGGAAGTTTTGTTAAGTAAATATTCCTCACTTTTTGGAGGAAATGGAACCGTATATTGTGTAAAGACTAATATACCCTTTTTAAAAGATTTGACATTAACAACTAAAGGGCATATATGCAATTTGACCAAGTTATTTTCCTTTTCCTCACACTCAAGAACATGATTATGATTACTTTCCTTTTCATTTACTCTATCTCAAGAACATAACAACTAACACTTACTTTTCATTTCTATTTCTTTTCCCTTTCCTATTCTTTTCCATTTCCCTTCACTCAAAACTCGAGAACTGAGCGTAAGGAAAATCATGCTGGAATACTCAAAACTTTCCAGAAATACCCAAAACATGCCAGAAATGTCAATCTGATTAATCACCGATTTATCCTGCTTAGATCGATTACAAGCTAAAAGGGGGTCGACCGCCCGACTACCGAATCACGATTTTGGCAACCTTAAAAAAAAATACACACATAAAAGAGAATGAAACTTTCGGTTGGCAGGCCGACCATAACTTTGAAGAGGTTAGGAATGAGCGGTCACCAATTAGGTTGGGCTAATGGAGGAAATGCGGTCACCAATTCGTTGGGGGTCAACCAAACAAGCCATTAGCATTGGCCTTATGCTGATGCTAATGGTAACCGTAAATATTGTGGTCATCCTCTGACACATCAACGCCACATCAACTTTCTCTCTCCTAGACTACACTCAACCACAATTTGTTAATAAGGCAACCGCAATCACAACCAAAATATTATGGGGGTATTCGGTTTCCAAAACTTTGAAAAGGTTGGGGTAGGACTCGATTGCATCCGATTGAGCTAATGGGAGGAACTCGGTTGGGGGGTCGGTTGGTTGGGGGTATTTGGTTTCCAAGGTCAATGCTAATGGCAACCATAAATATTGTGGTCACCCCTGCCATAACAGCGTTACATAAGCTTTTTCTCTCTAAGACTACACCCAACCACAATTTGCTAATAAGGCGATCGCAACTACAACCAAAAATATACCCCACAAAAACTAATAAAAAAATACATACACAAAAGAGAATGAAACTTTCGATTGACAGGCCAACCATAACTTTGAAAAGGTTGGGGTGAGCGGTCACCAATTCGATTGGGCTAATGGAGGAAACACGGTCATCAATTCGGTTGGGGGTCAACTAACCAAGCCATTAGCATTGGCCTTAGGCTGATGCTAATGGTAACTATAAATATTATGGTCATCCTCTGACATATCAGCGCCACATCAACTCTCTCTTCAAGACTACACCCAACCACAATTTGCTAATAAGGCAACCGCAACAATAACAAAAAACATACCCTGCAAAAACTTATGTGAGGAACTCGGTTAGGGGTCGGTCGGTTAGGGGTATTCGGTTGCCATAACTTTGAAAAGGTTGGGGTGTGACTCAGTTGCATCAAGTTGAGCTAATGGGAGCAACTCGGTTGAAGGGTCGGTTGGTTGGGGGTATTTGGTTGCCATTAGCATTGGCCTTAAGGTTTTCATTCCAAATTAAAATGTTTGGTTAGCGGGTCTAGGTTTTGTTTTGGAGAGTGATACTCACACCACATAAATTGATGCACACACACCATAATTATGCACATATCATGTTGTAACATATGCATTTGTGATGTGATATTTTTGTGTGTGCATCAATTTTTGTGGTGTGAGTACAAATTCCCTTTTGTTATTGGTTATCAAAAATGTTGAATGTAGGCATAACCGCATAAGTAGGTGATTTGCACACTCTCTTTTTTTATTTGCACACTCACTATACAAGTATTTAAAGCAATATATAAATATGATACAACTGTCTGATGTTGTCACTGAAGTGTCCCAATCAAAAGTGAAAATGTGCAAATCAATTCTCATAATTAAAACCTACCAATGGGTTTTCTTGCTTTTATGTTATATCAGTACACATAGTGATACTCAGTCGCCTATTCTTTTATATCATGACTAAGAACTTTTGATGATAATGAATGAGAAAAGGTCGCAATGGGTAGACTTTTTTAAAATTAGTATAAGCTGTTAGGTCACCATAATATAAGAACACAAGTATAAAAATAAGATAGAGATGAGAGGTGGATGATTACTTCAATATAAAAGATAAATGGATAAATGTTTAGTAAGATAATGAAATAACCAACAAATAAAAGAGTATGTTACATGTAGTATTTGTAGGGAAGGAAGCTAGGGCAATACTCCATCTTCCTTCCTTTCACACGAAATAGGCCTTAAGCCTAGGCCCATGGGCTTACTTCATAAGCCTAGAATTAATAACAAACATATAAGCCTTATAACTAAGCAACATATTACATAATTAAACGACCGACACTTGATATTAATTAAACGTATTCCCAACAATCTCCCCCTAAGGGTTGGTCATCAAAGATTGCTTGACGTCTTCTTTGCTTCTTTGGCTTTGACGTCTCTAGTATCTTTGCTCTTTGTTCTTGTTATTTGTGATGTGGTAATGTTGTGTTTTTCCTTTCATCAACATCTTTAACTCCAGTGTCTTTACGTCTTTTCCACCATACTCATACTTCTTTTGACTTTGATCTTTGTACTTCGAGTGATTCTCATTCTTTAGCTTTGATCTTTGACTTATGAACTTTTGCTTTGATCTTTAATGAGAAGTGTCTTTGAACTTTGAATGTCATTCTGATGTTGGTATGAGCATGTGGAAATGGAATGTTGTTGATGATAATGGTGGCAAGGATGGTTACAGTTGAAACTCTAATTCTCCATGTGTACCTGCACGAAAACAGTTAGCAATAAAGTATACAACACTTACAGGTTCAGACTTCGAGATCATTAACAGCATAGTGTGAAAACTCTCTCTAATCCTTACAAAGGTTGTTCCTGAACCGGATACCCCCAAGAAGGCTTACACAGATATACTCAAGTATATCAACAATTCAGGGTGAGCCGCTGGAGTACACCAAGGTATCACTCCACGACTGTAGACCGTTTGAAACCACCGCGAACACTAAGCGTAACCCACAAGGGATTACCGAAGTGACCTGCTGTCAGGGCTGTTTGATGTTGACCCTGACAGGTATTTCCATTCAATCACTGAGAATTACATTTGTAAATCCTCTCATAAATGTTCTGGCAGGTTGATAAGATCTGCGTAGGACTCAAATATTTACAACTGGTGTTCTCATTGTTGAATAGCAAGTATAGAAATGTTTAAGTGTTCCTAAGAGATCTTTTGATGAATCTCGTGGCTCTAGACTCGATAAGTGCGTTTTGATTTTAGTAGTCGGAGACTGGAGCGGTGTCTCCTGTTTCAATATCAACACAACTCGTAGTGAGAGGTCGATAGATTATGCAGGGTTCCTCGTGAGAATGAAACAAGTCCTTTTGAGAGAACTTGAGTGGCTAGAAGGTTAAGTGCAGTGCGTCACTGGGTCCATGACGTCTTAGTCTTCAATACCGGTTTCACCTTAGTAACAACCAGTAGCATATGAATTGAACCCGGTTTCTTCCCTAAGGTTGAACATTTGGAGGGCTATTTCTTTTCACCCTTTTTCATAACTTTTCTTTTTAATTCTTCAACCCCTTCTTTCTCCTTTCTCATATTTCTCCTTTTATTTTCAATCATACCTAAGGACTTTCTAGTACTAAACTATTTGGTGTTGTCCTTAGGTAGATCCTACCGGCTCTGGCGGATCATAGGACGTACTTCTTAACCTGGGTCACCTTATGACACCATGACTATCCTATGTTGCCATAAAACCATTTATTTGAAAATTTCTCAAAGTGTTTAATATATAAGATACGTTTTTGTTAACACTTTGAGAGTTTTGGATTTTTTAGAAATACTCCCCCTTCACATGTGCTTATAAGTTATAAATAGAAATTTGCACATGTTGGGTGGAGTTCGCACTTCTGAATTGATTGACTCTCATTGAACATGACCGATTCGAGACACGCTTACATCACTAGTTAGACTAGCTTGAAATTATTACCCGTCCTGATCACATTCAAAGAGAGTCTCGAAACGGTACATTCTACTTAGACAAGTCTTATTCGAGACACGCTTGCATCACTGGTTAGACCAGCTTGAAATTATTACCCGTCCAGGACAAGTCCTTTCGATTACTGACAGTTAAGTTTCGTCAATTCGTTGGTCAAATCTGAGTCGAGCTCATATGAGATTTCACATTTGTTACCATATTTTAATCACTTTTGTTTTTCTCCCCCTCAAAAATAGCATATTGATGTTGTTTTTGAAAAACTTTTGATTAAAATATGCTTTTCAAAAATAGCATATTGATGTTGTTTTTGAAAAACTTTTGATTAAAATATGCTTTTTGAGGTTTACGGGAAGAATCCAATAAGAACTTTTCGTTTTGAACAAAGATTGTTTCAAATACTCCCCCTCAATATGTGAAATAACATTTTAAGGTTTTGATTATGAGAGGGAATACTTGTTCTTTTGAGAAGAATTATGAAAAACTCAAAAATTTGATTAATTCTACTCAAAAGTAAGAAGCTTTCGCTCCTTATATTAGGATTGAGGCACTAAAGCATATCTCAGGTTCCTTTCTTTTACAAAGTACGCGTTGTGCACTGTTATATGCGCACAAGCCATTGTTTTAATACCAAATTTTGTTTTCTTTTAACAAAATACTCCCCCTCAAATAATGTGATTTTATTCGAGGGATAGTCTTCTTGAGCAGAATTTTGAATCGTATTTTGAAAAAATACTTTTTGAAAATTCGTGAGATGATTCTGCTCAAGGTTTTCGAAAACTCAATCAAGTATTATTCTTCAAAGAACGTTAAGAGTAATTACAGTTGTCGCTTGATTTTTAGATTTGACAACAACTTTGGGAACCCATTTAAGCACAGCGCCAATGGGTTTACCAAATTTTAAAATCCATTTGTAGGTTGTGTCAATCCGATTTGAAGATATTGAATTCCAACGAAGACTGAAAACCGGTGTTTCATTTTAAAATAACACTCGTGGAATCAATGTAAATTTAAAACTCTTTTTCTGTTGAAAATTGTTTGAGAAACCTGATATCTCTCTTTGAGTTTTTAAAAAACTGAAGAAGAAGATTTCCCTCTAGAGTTGAACCTCATGGGTTCTTTTTGAAGATTTGTTTTTTTTTTATAAATGGAAATCTTCCGGTATTTGGGATGTTCAAAGCAGAGTCATTCTTATATTGCATCGAAAGCATTCCAGATTTTGAAAATTGAAAGGTTTTGAATGACTTTTGCTTTTGGTCTCCACACTTGTTTTACCGGTGTAAAACGAGAGTGTGGAGTTTGAAAAACTTGTTTCTCATTATTTAGCCCTTTGACCTCTCTCATTTGAGTCGTAAGACCTCAAACACCGCACAATAATATCTAGTTAATTTTATACTTTGAAAAACACTCACGAGAGATTGGTGCAGCAGAGATCATGAGCATCACAAGTTATCAACGATTTAAAAATATGCAACTACATGAACGAAATAGTTTTGTAACAGTTAACCATTTTTTCTCCCCCTCAAAATATGTTTCATAAGAAACATTTTGATAATAGTTGAAATTTTGACGAAACATATTTTGACTTTAAATGGGATGACATGTACTTGCACACAGAAAATGCATCAGGCACAAACAAGTATACAGATGAATCAAAAACTCATTCTAAATCTTCCTAAGTGCTCATAATTCTCAAATTAACACACAAGATCGCATATTAATTCATTCTTTCACTCTAAATTTTCGATTATTATCATCGCTTGGGGTTATGATTTGAGACTTTGTATGCATGTTAGCATCATAATGCCTAATATTATACAAACAATGCCAGTAGTAGCAGCAAAGACATCGACATCTTAAACCATCATTGATTTGAAACTACTTTTTTAAACAAATGAACTTGCCAACTAGAAATTTAGATAGCTAGAAGCAATTATAATCAAAGACATCGAATCTTAAACCTAAGAACTTGATTTGAAACCTAAAGTTGATAATCTGAAACAAAATCGAGCATTTAGTTCTAGTTATTTCTAAATTTTTCGTTGAAAAAGGATTTTGAAAATTATGTGGATGATTACTTTTGAGAACATTTGTAAAAACATTTATTAGTGTCACTAAGTGTAGAGTAAAGTTTGACTATTTGACACTTGCAGTCCCTGAGCCTGTTTTATTTTCCATGCAAGGTCCTTTTACCTAAATTTAAGACTTTTGTGTACTTTACTCATTAAAGGTTAATTACTTTTCCATTTGAATTCCAAGCATGGTTAAATTGGGATCATTGCAGAAAATTTTCTTTTCTCCCCCTCGAATTGGCATTTATTTTGTGAAACCTTTTTGCACATTTTAATTCGAGAGATCATAGAACTTTTGAAAATGAATTTTTAATACGAATGATGAAGAAACAATTTTTTTTTCTTGAAGACTTATGATAAGGTGTGCAAACTTCATGATGTTGTGAAAATTTTCTCCCCCTCAAAACATGTTCCATGTTGACAATGTAAAGCAAAATTTGTTTTAATGGAGGAACATAGTTTTGAAGATGAGAAGTTTGTACACGGAGAAAGAAGATTCTTTTTGTAGTTTTTGAAAGTTCTATATTTTTGTATTTTGTTTTTGATAAACATATTTACAAAATGTTTTGGTGTTTGACTTTCTCAATTGTGTTTAAGAAAGTTTTTCAGGTCATTTGGAGTCAAACACCGCATACCAATTTGGTGAACTTGTTCAGCAAACCTTGATGGAGGTAGTGCTTTGGTGAACAAGTCTGCCAACTGGTATTCAGTACCCACAAAATATAACTCAATTGTACCCTTCTCGACATGCTCCTTGATGAAATGATAACGGAGAGCAATATGCTTGGACTTAGAATGATGCACGGTGTTGCATGAGATTGCAATTGCACTTTTGGAGTCGCAATACATCGTGATCTTGTCAAATACATATCTGTAGTCCATGAGCTGAGTTCTCATCCAAATGAATTGAGCACAGCAAGCAGACATGGCGACATATTTAGCTTCAGTTGATGACAACGATGTGCAATCCTGCTTCTTTGACTGCCAAGATACAAGCTTGTCTATGTTAGAAGCGGTTTGTTCTGCTGTTGATGGAGATTGATATGTGTTAAATTACACATACCTTTTACCTAATAAATCGGACAAAATAGACCAAAAACTAACCAAATATGCCAAATATATTTGTGTTTTTGTGTTTGTGTATGTGCAAGTACGGATATGTGAGGAAAGGACAAAAAAGAAAAGCAAAATGGACAAAAACAAGCACGGGATTTGAAAATAGCACGGAATTGCGAGTCTATCGTTAATTTTATTTGGAGCATCGAGGCAAAAGAAGATAAATTTAAAGATTATTTATTTTAAGGACCAATGAATTAAACATAAAGAACGACGAGGGACCAAAAGTGAATTAAACATAAAGAACGACGAGGGACCAAAAGATAAATTTCATATGAAGTTTAAAGAAGATAAGGACTAAAAGTGAAGCCAGGGGTGTAAAGTGACAAGTGAGGTCGAAGTTGAAATTAATTCCAAGTCTTTTAGTGGTGGGTCCCACTCCATTTGATAAAGTTTGATTCATACGTCACTTGTGAAATACTCCCTCCGTCTCAATTTATTTGTCAGGAGAGAGAAAACACAAAGTTTAATAAAAGTGAGGTCACTTTAATTATTCCTCCACTAGATTCTCTAGTTTTTACTAAATAAAGAAAATGAACAATTAATTTGAGACATCTATAAAAGGAAATATGGACAATTAAATTGAGACGGGGGGAGTAGAAGAATAGCAAAATGCAGTCAAAGGCACAAGTGATTGCCCACTCTCACTCCACCATTATATCCTCCAACCAGCTCGCGCCACGTGCCCTATTTTGTTGAAAGAAATTGTCTACATTTAATGAATGGGAGCGTTTTAATTGCCTATAAAAACTACCTTATCGGAGCAAAAAGTGGGCATTCTTTTTTCAGCATTCAAGCATAGATAGCAGGCATTAAAATTATTCAAGCATTAATTCATGTATTCATTTTTGTCTTCAAGCATTCAATGAGACACCCATTGTTCAAAAAAAAAAAAAAAATTTTGTCTTCAAACATTCAATGAGACACCCATTTTTTCTAATTGCTGCAGTTGCTTTTTTTTTAGAATAGTATCTAGTTTTAATTTATTTTTAAGTTCTATTGTACAAGTTTATTTTTCAACTATTTTTTTTAACTACTTAATTTGTAGCCAATTTTTTATTAATAAAGTTTATGTTTTCTTTTTAGCTTATTACTTCTTATTCTAATCATCTCTTTACTGTATTTTTCATTTTCTTTTCTTATCTATTAATCTTTATTAGCTTAATAGCTTATTGTAGATTATTAGATTAGATTATTAATTAGATCTATTAGTTTTATAATTTTTTTTTTTTTTTTTTTTTTTTTTTTTTTTTTTTTTTTTTAAATATAAAGTTTGCAACTTTTAAGTTTTTCTTGAACAATAAGCTATTTAATTGCTTGTTTATTTGGATCTAGTCATTAAACATACCCGATTCGCGTCTATTCTTCGTAGTAGGCAACTTAGCTTCGGGTGGACTTACATCTAATAGTTTTTAGTTATAAAGTTTAAATCTTTTTAATTTTTAGATCACTTTTAGCTTATTTATATTTAGCAGCAGTGCTTATTATTGTTCACTAACCTTTGATAAAGTTTGTATTTTTTCTTTGTTTCTCATCAACTCTACCGCTAAGGCCGGAGCTTAAGGGTCTTTAAGAATATTTAATACATAAAGTTTGAAACTTTAGTAATTTTTAAGCTTTTTAGTAAATAAAGTTTTAAACTTTACTTGCTAATTTGTGGATAAGATTAATAAAGTTGTGGACTTTTGTGTTCATTTGTGCTTATTAGATCGGGTGGTTTTATTCCTCTCGTTTCTTCATCCGGGTTCTACTTTCTTTGCTTTTTAAATCTTTAGTAGTTATTAATTTTAGTATAATAATCATGTTTATGGAAATATTTGCTATGTGTTTGTTTGCTTTGCTTACAAGTATATATTTTTGTCATATATTTCTTATTTGCTTGCTTAGTATAATTTAGTTTATTATTTTTAGTTGTTATCGTTAACTTTAAATTATTTACCTGTTACTAGTTTTATTATTATTTTTGTTTAGCATAATTTAGTTGTTATCATATATTTCTAGGATTAGTTTTTTTTGTTTTGACTTTTTAGGCTCAGGATTTCCCGGTTTAAGCGCATTTTTAGTTTCCCTTTACGTTTTTAAGATAGTTGATCTTTGCCTATTTGTTCTAATTGCTTTATTACTTGTCTTTATTTTATATTTTCATATTTGTAGTTTAAAAATCCAAAATTCTCCCTTTTTACTATTCACGACACGATTCACGAATTCAAAATCACTAAATTTCATTCACACCTTCGTTGGGAAAACGACTCGGGTTACACATATTTCCTTTGTGTTTCCTTTGGAGAAATATATACTATAATTGACGAATCAGAGATTCAGTTTGAGGTGCATCTGTTGCAACGGTTGTTGTTGTTGGTGTAGGTGTATCGGGTAATGGAAGATTATCAGGTTGTGCAGCGGAAATGGGTGATACATCTGGTGCACGACATGCAAAGGAATCATAAAACAGTGGAGCAAACAGTGTTTCCAATTCTTTACGGTTAAGTGAAAGAGGTGCAGCTGAATAATCTGCAAAGTTTAGACGGTTGGTTGCGGGTCCTAAGCTGTTTTGCTCAGAAGTCATTTCTGTAAGTTCATCGAAATTAGCATTAATGGTTTCCACGATTTCTCTAGTAAGACGATTCCAGATGCAAAAGCCTTTAGAGTTTTCACAGTATCCAATGAACACACCGATGTCAGCTTTAGCTTTGAGCTTACTAAGATCTTCACGATCATTATTTGGGTAACGCAGAGCACCAAATACATGAAAGTATTTTATATTCGGTTTTCGATTACGGACAAGCTCATAAGGTGTTTTGCGGTGGCGTTGGTTGATCACACAACGGTTTTGAGTATAACATGCAGTCGAGACAACTTCAGCCCATAAGTAATCCGGAAGTTGAGCATTAATCAACATCGTTCTTGCAGCTTCCACTAACTTCCTGTTGCGTCTTTCAACAACCCCATTCTGTTAT
This sequence comes from Artemisia tridentata subsp. tridentata, assembly GCA_021014915.2. NCBI lineage: Eukaryota > Viridiplantae > Streptophyta > Magnoliopsida > Asterales > Asteraceae > Artemisia > Artemisia tridentata. Next base: position 154,500,043 of record CP139505.1, read on the forward strand.
GTACTTCTTGAAATGGATGTTTGATGTTCAATTATTACTGCTTCAAAATATGCTCGAAGAGTTTGATTCTTGAATTCAATGCCGTTATCTGTTCTAACTTTTCTGACCGTATTACGAAGCTGAACTTGAATTTTCTTGAGAAAGGTGATGATCATAGGAGGAGCTTGATCTTTACTTCTGAGAAAATAAACCCAAGTCCATCTGGAGTAGTCATCAACAATTACAAGAATGTAGCGTTTGCCGTTAATCGTCTACACGCACATCGGGCCACACAAATCCAGGTGAAGTAGTTAAAGAACATGATCAGTACTGGGTTCTGTTTTAAAGGGAAAGCGTGCACGAGTGCTTTTTCCTTGTTCACATGCGGGACATGTAACACCCCTAAAAATAGATTGCAGCGGAAGGTAATGTTGCTGGGGTGCTACTAAATTGGTACCACAACACTGAGTAAAGAGAACGGATTTACCGTATCCGTTTAGAAGAAATTGCATAATTAAAAGTATTTAGTTTTACATCATTCAATGAAATGCGGAAATATAGGCCCATAAAAGAAATAAAGTGGTCCCCAAATTAATATCATAGTATCGTGATCCTATAACCATGTCATGCCATGCCAAAAGCCGCCAAAGGTAAGCTAACACTTTAAGAACCTGAAAATACATGCTAAAAGGTCAACATAAAGTTGGTGAGTTCATAGGTTTAAGTAAAAAAGTAATATGTGGACCACAAGATTTCAGTAAGCATGACAATCACAACGAATATAACGTCATAGCAAAAATATTTACAATGCCCTAAGCTCATGATCCCAAAGCTCAACGTAATGGTATGCAATCAAGTATAGTAATAATCAGTGCCCCAAATAAGTGTTTGCCATACACTCAGAAATAATCTGAATGATATGCGTCCGTTTGACAGGTTTGTGCGACCAACTTGGACGGGGGTGTCAACCCAAATAGATCTATTCATAGCATTCGCGCTTACAAGTAATTAACGGTTCATGATTCATGGGGACTTTAATGGCATAACGGTAACTTAGGCAATGTAATAGTTTTAGTACTTGTGTCAAAAAGAAAGTAATTGAAATTAATTGAGCATGTATTCTCCCCCAAGAGTTTATAAAGTAATTAAACGAGTAAAAGTGGGGCTATGACTCACCTCAAGTGAAATGTATTGACTTTTAGGAAAAAAAATCAACAAAGAAATCGTCACAATTGTTCCGGTAAGCCGCCTTGGAATGATGATGAGGAGATTATGACACTAATGCAACTAATTATATAACTCAAATGAACCTCCAACACTTATGCCTTGCAAACCCTTAACCCAATTTAGCTCTTAATAAGTTGTATAAATTGTCAAGCCCCAAAGTTCTCCTCTTCTTATTGTTGGTCGAATGCAGGAGGTAAAAAAGGAGAGAATTGTGTGTATTATTTTCTTTTTACTTGTGATAAATACTAGTTAGTGCTTCCCTTTTATATAAAACTCAAAGTATTGCCTTTTTAGTATAAAAGTACTTCTAGTAACTAGCTTAGATAAAATAATACAATGGGAAAGTGTGTTGAGGCTTGGTGTCGACAAAAGGGAGGATAAGAGACCAAAGGACTTCTAACTTTTACATTAACTTATATTGGGAAGTTTATTTGTTGTGTAAAAGGGTTTTTGGTCAAAGAAGCAATCTTTATAAAATATATAGGGGTGTTCATTGGTAGCTGACAAAGGAAAAGAGAAAGAGGCAATTGTTTATTAACCTACACTTCGTAAATTAGTACACAATTACAAGAGGGTGGCGTTTGGTTTTCTTTGTAAGCCGAAATTAAGAAGCAAAAAGGGGAGTCAAGCTACATTTCTTGTACTCTTTGGTCTCAATATTTGTATACATGTTAAAGATGTGGTCAAAGATTTTTAATCTAGCCTTACTATTAGCCTTACTACTGGTTTTTAGGGAGGCGGCTAAGTAAAAAAAAAGAAAAAGAAAAAAAAGGGGAAATCATGTGTTAGTTTATATAAAATGTATTTTGTGAGTGAAAGAATGTATTAAAAATAATTGTTGAGAATGTCAGGTACATTGTGTGTTCATTTAATTTGTGAAAAGCGTTTATTAAATTATTATTCGTACGTAAGTAAAATTGCAAATGTCATTGCCAATAAATTATGAATTGAAGTAATGGCAATGTACTGAAATGTGATGTCGTAGACTAAATATAGTCTAAAGTCGTAGTGCACAAGGAAATTATTCCTAGTCTTACGTTTATCAATTTAAAAAGTTATACGTAAATCGTTCTCAGGTAAACGTCAAAATAAATAGTTTGAGTTTAGCAAATAGTATTGGCCTGTAAAATAGTGGGTTGCTATAGGACATAAGTGATCTTTGGAAAACCGGAATCTTGGAAGACCTTCTACTAGCTTGTGACGTGCAAGTTCAGTCATGGTTTTGAAGTTCAAATGAGAAAGTCATTTGTGCCATAACCAGGATTTTGTCGAAGTTGCCTTGGAAAGCAGACATATTGGAGAAGAAGCAATCATATCATACATTGATATTGTGGGAAACTAGAAGGGGGGTTGAATAGTTTACCGGTTTAATAATCCTTTTAAAAAATCTTGTTTTAAAAGTTAGCAATTGGAAACTTTGATTCGAGCTTTATGTGTAACCAATCAACGCCAGTATGAACTACACACTAAGCTAAGTAATAATAACAAATAAAAGTAAAGAGTAGAGTTGGAAAGATCGAACCGAGACAGAGGATTTATAGTGGTTCGGCTACGAAGCTCTTCTTCGCCCTACTCCACTCCCCGAGTACCACACTCGAGAATTTCAAACACTATATCAACAACCTCCCTTCAGGCGGAGAAAACAGTACACGTCGCTTATCCTATTACCGACACTAAGCTAAATGTCGAGTGCTAATCTTAGCTAGCACCAATCTACCAAGGTCCACGTGACCAAACACTCAAGCCCAGTGGCTTCAAGAGATCACCAAGATCTCAACACGATCACAATGATCAACACTCACTTCACTCTACTCAACAAACACTAATCTATCGACCCTTGATCTTCTTGATCAATCACACAAGCCCAATGGCTATAAGAGATGTTCACTATCTCTATAGATCACACTTGATCTTCACTCTCACTCACAAAAGATAAGAAAGCTTGATGTATGCAAAGATACACAAGGTTGTAACAAGTGTTACAAAAACCTAACAACTATAACTCTTGTATCTTCTTGAATACTTGAGTTCTTCTCTTGCTAATGAAGAGGGATGACAACACCTTGTATCTTCTTGAATACTTGAGTTCTTCTCTTGCTAATGAAGAGGGATGACAACACCTTGTATCTACTTGGATACTTGTGTTCTTCTCTTGCTAATGAAGAGGGATGACAACACCTTGTATCTACTTGGATACTTGTGTTCTTCTCTTGCTAGTGAACAAAGAAAACTAACCTAAAGAAGTGAAAGGTTTGAGAGGATTAAGCTAGGGGATTTTTCTGTGTGTGAAGGGTGCCTAAAACTGTGAAAGAGGTTGATATTTATAGGCAAGAAAAATCTGAACGTTACAGAAAAAATGGTACGGACGGCTCCGTTAAATACCCCACGGCTCCATTAAATTTAACGGAACCGTGGAGCCGTCGTAGACTAGGACGCTCCAAATTTTGTCTTTTCTGGTGAAAACTTATTTGGGGAAGGTTGGAGCTGATTTTGGGGGGAAAAATAGCTGTTATGATTTTCAAACTAATTTTTCCATTAAAACATTTCTTAATAATTCAAAAATAATTTGTCATGTGTATTTTTGAAAAAATGTTTTGTCCCATTTGAAATGTGAATTTTCAAAACATAAATTCACTTCTTTGATCACTACTTCAAGTTGTAACTTTGTTCAAGAGTGATTTGCGTAGAAACGGGATCTTCCGATTAAAGACTTGTTTACGTTGATTTTAACGTATCGTGATTTCACATTTTGTCATCCTCAAAACGTGAAGTAATCGAAAGATATAAATAACGTTTTTAGAACATTATTTGCATCAACAATCTCCCCCTTTTTGATGATGACAAAATATAAACTCATGTTAGGTTAAAATTAGTTTTAACAAGTTTTTAATGAGTTTACTCCCATTTCTCCCCCTTTTTGTCTAACCAAAAAGGTGACGAAGGCTCCCCCTTGATGTGTACTCCCCCTCATTTGGAGAACACAAAGGAATTGAGCAATGGTTCGTGCTACAAAACAAGTTTAGACGACAAGTATACAATATCTAACAAGTAGCACATTTGACAAATATCCAACCACACAAGAAAATAGCTAAGTGGCCAAAATGAAAAGCCCATTTCATAATCATAAAATAAATGTCATACATAAGTATGACTACATCAAGAAAGCAAATTTAAACTAACAAGAAGACACATAAACATCTAAAGTAACATGAGGCTTCTAGATTTGCTTCCAACTTCAAAAGGGTTCCTAAGCATTTATTGGAGGGACTAAACATAACCATGTTTAGTTTGGGCTATTGTGTGGTGGAGGTGGTGGAAGGATGATGGGTCCCATAGGTGGTGTGAGGAGGTGCTCTAGGTATGAGAATTGAAGACTCAAGTCTTCCCTAAGGTTCATGATGAGGGTTTGGTTGTAGTTGCAACAAGGGCAACTCAAGGTGTGAGGTTGTAGTGGATAGAGGATGGGATAACCCATTAAGGGTTGAGGTGATGGTGATAGGGAAGATGATGATGTGTTACTCCCAACTTCAAAGGGAGTTATTGGTGATAAGGTGAGGGTGAGAGCTAGAGGTTGTGGTGATGGTGAAAGTGATGAGGGTGTTGTGTTAGTTCCCAATTCAAGGGAAGTTGATGGTGATGAGTTGAGTGTTAAGGCTAAAGGGTGAATGGGACTAGGTTGAGATGAATGTGTGTTGGTTCTAGTTGTGGAGGATGAGGATGTTGGTTTAATAGAGGTTGCCTTGGATGGAGCTTGGGGTGTAGTGAAGGAAGATGATGACTTGGTTGAGGTTATAGGTGTGTGTGTATCATCTTCATCATCCAAGGTGAGATCAATGAAAATTGTCTCTTTGGTGTATGGTGAGGCTTGTGGTGGGTGAGCATTCTTGATCCATTGATCAATTTGATTGGTTTCATTTGTTGGTTTGATGTAGAATCTAGGTTTCTTGAATACTCTTGATCCCATGATGGTTGTATGGTGAGTGTGAAGGTGTAAGGATGGAAATGCATGATGTTAGCTTAAATAGCCAAATCAAAAGCATGCAAGGTTGAAAAGGATGTTGGATTTGGGGATTTGGGTGCATGGGAATCAGGTTTTGTTTGCAGTTTTTCAGGAAAAGAAAGTCAAAAAGTGAAAGAGAATTGTTAAATTCGTCTTCCAGAGGCACGGTACCATTAAAGGTACGACGGCACCACTAAATTTAGTGGAGCCGTGGCCTATTTAATGGAGCCGTGGGCTCTTTTGACCTTCTTTCCAGGTCTGCAGGTTTTAGGCAGCCTAAATGGGGAAATTTTCTGGGGAATCCATTGGCTGCAAATCTCAAAGCCTCAAATCACTAAACACATAGAATTCCTAAAGCTAGTTTCAACTAGCAACTAACATGATCATGTGATCATCTATGTATTTAGGTAACTATTAAGCATGCATGAATTCAATCAAGTTTAACATCTAGTGCATGTAATAAAATAATAGAACATGCATGAACTAGACAAGATTGATTAACATAAAGGTTAATTAACTAAGCAAATTAACCATGTTCAAGTGTGAAATGTTAAAGGAGAACATTTCAAGCAAGTTAATGTTTATGGACATTGCCATAACTTTATTTATAATAGCTTAATAATACTTAAGTTAATAGTACTACTTAAGCTAATCCTAACTAGTCTCGTTTCTTCCCCAACTTTTTAATCTTGTTCCCAAGTCCTTTGATCGCCTTTCCGATGGACTTGAATCCCCGATAGTTTGCTCATGCATCTCCACTTGTCTATTGTACATTGTAGTTTGCCTTCTCATCACGTGGGATAGATTGACCATCCCGTTTTCGAGGTCGGTTGTACGTCGAAATGATGAGGTGTCAAGGTGTCAAGGTTGTCAAAGTAGATGTCGGGAGAAGGAGAACGTGGACAAGACGTTCCTTCTTCATTTACCTCATCATCATCCACATGCATATGTTGAGATGATGATTCGTGACCGAATGAGGAGGAAGAATGGGGAATATCGGAAGTGGATTTACGACCACGTTTGGACCCTTTGTCCTTACGTTGCTTTGTGCGACATCGTGGTCCACCAAGAGGTTTCATAACAGGATTGACTAGGACATAGTCGACGCTTTGGAGATTGGGAAAATGTTCCATGACCCAATGGAAAAGACGAGTAAGCAGCATACCATATGGCATGAGCTTATCCGAACGACTGTGAATATTGGCCATCCTTTTGACCATATAGTATGCGAGGTTATATGGTTCCTCGATACTAAGACAGTAGAGCATATGGGCGAGACTCGCAGAGACGTGATCACGGTTGCCCGCAAGGCTCAACACGTTCTCACGAAGAAGGAGTTCCCAACTTCTAAGGTCGGGAAGGAGCTCTTTGAGGTAGATACGGTTTGGGTCAAGGTGGACAATTGAACCATCACGCTTTTGATACGTGTGGACGACTCGAGGTGTTTGGATGACTTGTTTGATGGACTCGAGGTCGGGAATTTCAGTGCGATAGGCACCTACATCCTCAAGATTATAGAAGAGAGACTCAAGAGAATGGTCTTCAGTGTATGCACACTGACCATATGCAGGAACACCGAGAATTTGTCCAATCTCGGAGACAGACAGGATGATATTTTGGTTTTGAATCCAAAAATCAAGAAAAACATTACCATCATCATCAGTGAAGGTACGGACTCGACTATAAAACTCGAGAACAAAACGAGGACAGACTTGATCGTTTATTTTGTATAAACAATCGAACTCGATAGAAGGGAAACAGACACGGATGTTGTCTGTCGTGACATAGAGTGCATCGACTACACGCCCTTCGTGTATGTATCGATTTTGGACTTTTGCGAAATAAGCTCTTTGCTCATCAGGAATGTTTAGATTTTCAAGAGTACTAAGAATGTATTGTCTGGTATCTTGATAATCATTTCGAGGCATTGTTATCTACAAAAAAAATATTTTTGTATATGTTAGTTCGTTGCATTTTAATGATTACACTTCTAGTGTGTGTGTGCCTAAATGCAAACAATGTGGAGGTGCGGTAATCTCGACTCTAAAAATGAAACCTATGAGATTACCCAAACGCTCCTAACTTCACTTTTGCTCAATCAAATATACCGAACAATACATATTAATTATGTAATTCGACTCGTATTTGAGAGTTCATGTATGCATGCAAAAACGTTTTTAATTTGCATCAACAATGCATGAAAAAGGTTTCATGATCCTAGACTTGTGAAGTTTTTCGAAAAATGATCGAATTGGGGTGTTTGGCAAACGCCTCAACATGGCGCCAACGAGCTTTTAGTATGAAAAGCTTTAATGCAAAACGTTCCTAATTCAATTTTAATCATCCTAAACATGATTCCATTACAAATAATCAATCATAATCCGAATTTAGTGATTAATTTCGGATTAGGTTTTGCAACATAAATGGGTTTTTGGAAATCCTAGGTTTAGGGAATCATGTGAATGCTACATTGTCTAATCCTAGTCTTAATTTCACAAGGGTTTAACTAATTTTGAAAATCCCCAATTCGGATTTATACTCAAGAACAAACCCTGGACTCAAATTAAACGAAATTAAGAGTGATTTACTTACAATTAATGATGTTGTGATTAGGATTTGTTGATTCCAATGCCTCAATCTTGATTTGCAAGAGTTTAGTTGAATTAAGGTGTTATGGTTCGGTTTTGACAGCAAGTGAAAGTGTTTTTGGGTGTGTTTGGAAAGTCTGTGCAGAAGAAAGGGAAATGGGCGCGTTTTTCAGATGCACGGCTCCACGGTTCCATTAAACATTAGTGGAGCCGTGGCTCTTTAATGGAGCCGTATATCTGATGGTCCAATTTTTCTTCCGTTTTGACTTTTGGCTGATTAATCTTACTTATTTAGTAAGACTTTTTGACACGAGGAAAAAGTTTATACCTAATAAACTTTTTGACGAAAGACGATTAAATGGGATGACCGGAAATGACCTTAGTGTTTCCAAGGAAATTGACTAAGTTGTCATTGGATGAGGATTTACTTCTAGTATTTCCCGTGAAATAAATAGAAGTTATGAGTTGTGTTTTGGAGGATGACTATAATATTTCCCATGAAATATTTAATTAGTCGGAGTACGAGACGTAAGGAATGACTTATCATTTCACGTGAAATGTTCAAAAAGTCATGTGACGAGTTGTGAGGGAATGACTTAGAACTTCTAGAGGAATTTCTAAAAGTCATGAGATGAGTCAGATAGATGACTTAAGAAGTCATGGGTGATTCGTAGAGGATGACTTCAATATTTCCCGTGAAATATTTGAGGAGTCATAGAAGGGATAAAACATATATAAGATATGACGCAAGGGATGACTTTAATATTTCCATTGAAATATCGAAATAATCATAAGCGGGATGAGAGGAATGACTTAAGAGTCATGAGGCGATGTGAGTGAAATGACAAATGAGTCATGGAACAAGACGTGAGAAATGACGTTAATATTTCAAGTGAATTATTAAGAGGTCATGAGGAGAGATGTGGACGATGACTTTAATAATTCGAAAGAATTATCTAAATAGTCATGAGTGAGGTGACGAGAACGTATTGGTTGGAGAATTGACGATGTTGTCATTCAAGAGACGGAGGAGATGACGTACTTCGACGAGCTTCGTTCATGAGCAAACTACAGGGTTCCCGGTCAAGTCTAATGGCATCTTGACTGCTACTCTTCATAGGGGGTTGTCTCATCTATAGTGTTTGTTGTCATGCCTTTCCGGCGCTTACGTACTCGGCTTCGGTCGTGGAGACAATAAGAGTAGTTTGTTTCTTAGGGAACCAAGATGTTTGTTAATCAACCTATGAAGGTACAAACATTACTCTTTATGTTTCAATCCACATTAACTCTCACATTATCAGAGTTTGTATAGAAACATTTTCTATATCAATCTCCTCAAGATATCGTAATCTCAAGTGCGTAGTATCTTTAATGTATGGTATGATACATTAAACACTTTGATGTAAGAGGTTTTGGGACACTTCTTACAAGTGGGCACAAAGCCAACACTATTCATGATAATGGACCTACTTGCCGTTAGGTAAACTACTTTACCTATTATGCCCCTAACCTAGTTATATCCGTGCACTCACCTTCTTCGTCTCTTGTGAGTTTCGTTTTTGCGGACATGGACGTCAGTGTCAATTAAGACTATTACTTAAACTATGTATCTCATACATATAGTATACATAAGTTTAAAGGGATACTTAATTTAGGCAAGATTACTTATGTGCAAGGAAGGAAACTTGATTCACTCATCAATGCTTAATTCAAACTTGTCACGCATGATCTTCAAGCGATCATCGAACATTTCTAGACAAGTTGAGTTTGACATGATGAGATGTGAATAAAGTTTCTGTGTTATAGTGCCTACCATGTTAGATTCTAACTACACTATTTCATGCCAAACATTACTACTAACAAAGGGTGTTTTAAGAAAGCGTACCTGTGCCTGAGGTGTTGCCCTTAAAACTAGAGGATTAGACTACCTTTGTTGAATGTTGAGCATATAAGACATGACTTGACATATGCGTCACCAGACTCGTTTGATAACACATCATACTCCTTTTGTTAGACTCCAAAATTTATTTACACTCATGTTTTCCTAGCAAAACAAAAGTTCAAACATCTGGTCCCCAATATCTCATGGGTCCAAAGTTGTTAGAGTCAAACATCCTACGCATTTGTTACGTTAGTTTAGGATGTGAGAATGGAGGACACATTTCCCATGGTAAGTAACCTTTTGATGGACGATCATTCCAAGTTACGGGAAAGTTACTTGGATGATTTTGTCTTCTAAAGTTACCTCTCGGTAGAGGAGTTCTAGACTGAGGTTTGGGAGAGTTCACCTTTCTAGGCGGAGGAGTAGTCGACCTATTGTCACGCTTTACAAATCCATGTTCGGGAGATGACAATGGTTTGTAAGAGCTTTTGACCTCCCCTTTACTTGGAGTAGACACACTAGAACTATTTTTAACTATGTGGCTCAGTTTAGGACTTAGGCTACTTTTTAAAATTGACCCAGTTTCGTCTTCAGCACCAGACGGTACCACGGTACCACTAAATTTAGTGGTGCCGTCTGTACCTTTAGTGGTGCCGTCCCCTTCAGACTTAGACGTTTCAGGCATTACAAATTTAACTTGTTTGGTACCACTTGTAGAAGCCTAATTTGGGTCAAAACCTAAACCCGCACGGTCATGTTCACTATATCTAATGTTTTCAAGTATATCATTAAGTGTTTTAGTTCCTTCATCAAACTTAATGATTCTTAAATCATTTTCTTTAAGTTTTTCATTTTCTACTTGAAAACTTATACATGACCCGCAACCTAAGTCTACTTCCTTGTTTTTCTCAAGTCTCTTGACTTGATCTTTTAGTTCTAGGGCTTGTAGTTCTAGTTCTTGTAGTTTTAATTTAAGTTTTGTGTTTCTACCTAAGATCTTAGTACTAACTACGCATAGTTTGTTGTATTCGTCATGCAATTCACTATCATCTATTGACGAATTATTATCACTATAATAAGAAGTGTCGGAATGTACCTCGTTAGAAGCTTGAGCCATTAGGCACTTTTCATCATTAGGCTTCTTCTCTTCTTCTTCACTGCTATCACTCCAAGAGCCTCCCACAAAGGCTCTTTGGTTGTTGGATTTTGGTGGCTTAGGACATTCTCCTATGAAGTGATTAGGATCTCCGCATCTATAGCATTTCCTATCACTTGTCCCTTTTCTTTCATCATGATTTCTTTGGGATGACCTCTTCTCATCGCGAGGTTGTCTAGGAAATCTACCTTTCCTCCTAAAGAACTTTCTAAAGTTCCTAACGGCTAGTGCGTACTCTTCATCTTCACTACCGGAACTCGAACATTCCTCATCATTGGACTCCTTCTTGGCTTTTAATGCTAGAGATCTAACTCTCTCGCTTTTGCCTTTGACAATGTCGGAGTCCTTCTTGATGATCATCTCGTGAACTTTCAAATTTCCTATAAGTTCATCGAGTGACAATGCCGCCAAGTCCTTTGACTCTTCTATGGCGGTGACCTTTGCTCTCCATTTAGGATGTAGAGTTCTAAGAAACTTACTAACATAGTTCTTACTAGAATAACCTTCATCAAGAGCTTTAAGACTAGTGATAATAGTATTAAATCTAGCAAAAGCATTATCTATTGACTCATCCTCCGAAATGGAGAATTGTTCATATTGTTGAACAAGAAGATCTATCTTGTTCTCTTTGACTTGGTTATTACCTTGGTGAGTGACTAACAAAGTTTCCCAAATATCTTTTGCCGTATTACACATGAAAATTCTTTTGAATTCCTTTTTAGGCAAAGCATTATAAATCATCATTTTAGCCTCATTATTTTTGGCTAATTTCCTTTTAAGTTCATCACTTTTTTTATCATAAGAAACTATTTCATCCTTTTTAGTTTTCGGATTCATTTGAATAGGTTGAAAGTCACCCTCGGTAATAACATGCCAAAGATCAATGTCTTTTGATTTCACATACGTTTCAAATCTTGTTTTCCAATATATAAAACAATCGGTTTCGAAAAGTGGTGGTCTTTGCATAGATTGCCCTTCTAGATATTTGTCGGAATCCATTGATCGATTCAAGTTTTAAAATACAATATACTTTAAAGACTTGGCTAACGTGGCTTCTGATACCAATTGTGGGAAACTAGAAGGGGGGTTAAATAGCTTACCGGTTTAATAATCCTTTTAAAAAATCTTGTTTTAAAAGTTAGCAATTGGAAATTTTGATTCGAGCTTTATATGTAACCAATCAACACCAATATGAACTACACACTAAGCTAAGTAATAATAACAAATAAAAGTAAAGAGTAGAGTTGGAAAGATCGAACCGAGACAGAGGATTTATAGTAGTTCAGCTACGAAGCTCTTCTTCGCCCTACTCCACTCCCCGAGTACCACACTCGAGAGTTTCAAACACTATATCAACAACCTCCCTTCAGGCGGAGAAAACCGTACACGTCACTTATCCTATTACCGACACTAAGCTAAATGTCGAGTGCTAATCTTAGCTAGCACAAATCTACCAAGGTCCACGTGACCAAACACTCAAGCCCAGTGGCTTCAAGAGATCACCAAGATCTCAACACGATCACAATGATCAACACTCACTTCACTCTACTCAACAAACACTAATCTATCGACCCTTGATCTTCTTGATCAATCACACAAGCCCAATGGCTATAAGAGATGTTCACTATCTCTATAGATCACACTTGATCTTCACTCTCACTCACAAAAGATAAGAAAGCTTGATGTATGCAAAGATACAAAAGGTTGTAACAAGTGTTACAAAAACCTAACAACTATAACTCTTGTATCTTATTGAATACTTGAGTTCTTCTCTTGCTAATAAAGAGGGATGACAACACCTTGTATCTACTTGGATACTTGTGTTCTTCTCTTGCTAATGAAGAGGGATGACAACACCTTGTATCTACTTGGATACTTGTGTTCTTCTCTTGCTAATGAAGAGGGATGACAACACCTTGTATCTACTTGGATACTTGTGTTCTTCTCTTGCTAATGAAGAGGTATGAAGAGGATCACTTGAAGGATGATTGAATCACTCTTGAAACAAAGAAAACTAACCTAAAGAAGCGAAAGGTTTGAGAGGATTAAGCTAGGGGATTTTTCTGTGTGTGAAGGGTGCCTAAAACTGTGAAAGGGGTTGATATTTATAAGCAAGAAAAATCTGAACGTTACAGAAAAAATGGTACGGACGGCTCCGTTAAATACCCCACGGCTCCATTAAATTTAACGGAACTGTGGAGCTGTCGTAGACTAGGACGCTCCAAATTTTGTCTTTTCTGGTGAAAACTTATTTGGGGAAGGTTGGAGCTGATTTTGGGGGGAAAATAGCTGTTATGATTTTCAAACTAATTTTTCCATTAAAACATTTCTTAATAATTCAAAAATAATTTGTCATGTGTATTTTTGAAAAAATGTTTTGTCCCATTTAAAATGTGAATTTTCAAAACATAAATTCACTTCTTTGATCACTACTTCAAGTTGTAACTTTGTTCAAGAGTGATTTGCGTAGAAACGGGATCTTCTGATTAAAGACTTGTTTGCGTTGATTTTAACGTATCGTGATTTCACATTTTGTCATCCTCAAAACGTGAAGTAATCGAAAGATATAAATAACGTTTTTAGAACATTATTTGCAACAACACATATCATACATTGATATTGTGTAAAGACTTGTTCCACGATTGCCTGACATTAGATCATTTCCTTGTAAATCACGAACGAAGCATGTTTTCTCCCTAAATGCTACTTCCAAATCCCCTTCACAGAATTGACCGGCTGAGAAAAGATTCTGACCAAGGCCTTCGACATAATACACACGACTAATTTCAATGTTGCCATTGATATAATATCCATAGCCCATGATAGCAGCGAAGTGATCATTCCCGAATCTGACAGTACCAATGAACTTGGAAACAAAGTTTACTAACAGTTTGAGATTGCCTGTCATATGTCGGGTACAACCGCTATCAACAATCCATAGAATGATTTGGATCACCTGCATCACACGAAGACGACGAAGGAGGAATAATGGTAAGGGTGGAACCCAAAGAATTTGTGGGTTCCGTTGGGTTAGAAGAACACACATTAACAATTTTAGGTATCCATTTAAAACTAGGTGTCCTTTCTAACCAACGTTGCCATGTCCAACTATTTTGTGCTTTCGTCTTAGTGAATTCGCTAGGTGATTCCACTATCTTAGGATTTGTATTCGCAACTATGGGAGTGCCACACCCCAAAGCAGAATGACATTTACGGGGTATGACCACATAGTCAAGAACACAAGGTGTCACAATAGAGAAATACTAAATGTTTAACATAAGACAGATAATAATCGCAAACTCCCACAACCGGGATAAGTACAAAGATCCAAAATAAACATACTTCTCAAAGTTAAACAACACCACTAGGAAATATCAAAATGCAACTCTACGAGCTATAACTCAGAAGGGTCTTGTCTTAAGTATTGCTAAGCCAGGCCAATACTCAACCTTCTAGTGTAACTTCAGTCTTAGCACCTGAAAATGGATACTCGAAAATGTCAACATAAAGCTGATGAGCTCGTGGGTTTAGGAGTTAAACCATGAAGCTGTGAATAATAGCGTAGGACATAGTGAAAATGAATACCAATTACAAGCACGTTATCAAATAGTAATAGTGTTACGCCAACTGAACCTAATGTGTTCCTCATACGCATAACCAATATCACGTGGGGAACTACCCCGATAGATCTATCAACATGTGGACTCTCAACAGAAAGTTAACAATTACACCAACTAAACCTATAACTTGTGGGCCCTCAGTAGAGAATTAATAGTTACACCAACTAAACCTATAACTTGTGGGCCCTCAGCAGAATGTTAATAGTTGCGCAGTCATGAACTCATAAAACAAAACATGTCACAGCATATAATCGCCTCATCACATGTATATGTCCAAAATTATGTAAAACAGTAGTTCACAGCATGAAAATATTTGTAAAACATTGAGTACCATTTCCACCCCAAGGTAAAACACGTTAAAAGTGGGGCTACGAGAACTCACCTCAAAAGCAAAGCACAATACAGAACAAACACGAGTAGTACGGCACAACAACAATTAGTATCACAACGCGACGGACTCGGCACAACCTATTAATAATAAACTTATCTTAACGTATATCTAAAAGTATAACGGTTTCCAAAAGTTAACTATTCTCAAGTATATTCCACTTTCAATTCCAAAATATCTTCGTTAAATCCATTTACTAGTGTTTGGTATCATCGTGGGTGAAGTGGTGACATAACGTTGACTCAAGTGTACACACGCCAAAACAAATGACCAAAACAAACATGACTCAAGAAACAATATCCCAATAACGAATATGCCAAGTTGTTGCAATATCCCAAACAAACTCTACTACTAAAACTCACAACAACCTAACAAGAACCAAGGTCAAGTGATTTATTTAGAGTTTAATAAGTTATACGGGAAAACTGTCGGATGCTTATCGAATTCATCAGCTCGTTAAATCTAACAATTTCTTCGTCTCACTTATTATTCCAAAAACTAGATCGCAATAAATACTGAGTCGTAAGGATAAGTCGTACATTAATGAATTCCTCCGACATGCTTACCGGGCCCTTATTGAGCTCATTAACCCAATAAGTCCGATAACTATGTGGGTCGGGTATATTAATGTCAACCGATCCGTAACTCGACATTGATTCCACATAATCATTAATACCTCCCTACATGACATTTCTCGATTTGCGTGCCCTTGAAACATTTAATAACTCTTATTTATTTAAACTTTCCATTTATGACGTATAGTTTTTAAATAAAAACTTTCGTTAAATATTAAGTAACAAATGAGTTTTTTGTTAATTAATATTTCCCATATTTAGCCACTATTATTTATTTTCCATTTCTAGTTATACATACATTTCCAAACAAATATTTTTTCGAGTTATCATCCGTTTCAATTCACGAGTCCGAGTGATGAGTGCCTATTTACTCATCATTTTATGCCCATTTAATACATAATAATATCTAAAAACAGCCAAATATGGCAATTTATATTGCAGATATCCTTGGATTATGTTTTTATGTGTTTCAGGTACAAAGGATTGAAAACAAAGCGAAAACGGACATTTTTAGGATCGAGTCGACAACGTTTGTGCATTTGATCAAGTCAAGACAAAGTCAAAGTCAACCCCGGGAAAGGGCATTGGAATGAGCTTGGAAAAACGAACCCGAAACTATTTTTTTATGGGCCAACCCGACCCAATTTAATGGGCCAAGTCAGCCCTTTTTAAGCCTTTTATTAATAAATCCCAAAACCAAATCCTAATAAAATCCTAAACCCAACCCATCCAACCCTTTACCAACAACCCGGATCCACCTTAACCAAACCCAACCCTTTTATTAATAAAATCCGGCCAATCCCAGTCAACCTTTCCCTCTTTCCCGCCAATTCACACCACCTCCCACCATCATTACCCTGCTACCTCTCTGCTACACTCCAACCCCCCTCCAAATAGCTCCAGCCACCCTACTCCTTCACATGTATCCCCCTTCTTCACATGTTGCCTTGCCACGCTGGCAATCCAAGGTTACTTTTGGGCGCCAAAATGAGATTAAAGGCTGAGATTGCACAAGATAAATCCAAGGGCTGAGAAGTATCTAAAGAAGCACAAAGCAGTAGAAGAAACCCTAATCTTAGTCTATAAATAGGTTTCTATTGTAAGCCAGCAGGAGTTAGTTTTTAGAGTCGTTATTATGCCATTTTAATTTTTAGTTTAATTAAGCTTTTAAATCTTAGTTGTAATCTCATTTTTCCTGTATTGTAATCAAAGTTCAGTAGTAATAAAGTTTAAATTTCATTTTTATTTACTTTGCAATTTCCTTTTAAGCTTTCATTTAATGTTCATTTATGTTTAAATAAGCTAGTATAAGCTAATTACTATTCCATCAGGTTTCTATTAGCTCTTAAAAGCTTTTTGTTCATTTACTTTCATAATTTCTGTTTTATATCTAAAAATCCAAAAAATTAAGAAAAATACTTCAAAAATACAAAAATATGATTAAATAGTTAAATTCAGCTTTCATAAGCTCTTTTTGTAGTATATTCACAATCAAAGAAACACAAGATTGGGACTAGTTGATGGATCGAATAGAAGAAAATGTAGAGAGAGGTAGGAGAGTTGGAACCTTAGTGAGAGAAAGAGAAGTAGGATGTATTAGATTGAAATGAAGGTCCAACCCTCTCCTTTGGTGGAGAGGGATATTTATACTACTACATAGGGTGCCCCTAGTGGGCTGTGGAGCGAGCTGATAGTGGGTAAAGACCCGACCCACTCCACAATATTAATAATAACTAAACTACTACTAATATTACTAATTATCCTACGAGCTATGATGTGCTAATAAGTACTTGGGGTGACCGAGTCTTCAACTGAATATTTATATTCCTAACAATCTCCCCCTAAGGGAGGTCACCCCGGAATTAATGTTCTGAATTCTAGCACTCTATCCTTGAATCTTGACTTCATAGCTCGTAGACCTTGATTCTTCAACTTCAAAAATCTTTGTGCCTTCAGTAGTGAACTTGCGATGACTGTTTTTGTTTTGGATGATCTTTGAGTATTCTTTGAAGTTATCATCCAACATATGTCTTCAAGTCATCTTGTGGCTTCGTCATCATGAGAAGTTGTGATCTTGGAGCCTTCATTGAGATCATCGGCCACCATAAATCTCTGAGCTCATCCATTGTAGTAATGCCTCCATGTGATATGTTGTGACTGTTGAACTCGCATGCTCACACTTTTCTGGATCATGATAGCTATCATCAGAGTTGCGGAAGTTGTGTCGTAGGTCTTTCATCTATCATGATGTCTTTGAGAATGAATTGGAAGTATGAGCATGGAGTGTGGATTGACACGTTTCTGCTGGAATCAGGAACCACCATCGCCATCTTTATATGAATCTGAAATAAAACAGTTAGCAATAAAGTTGGAGAACGAATATGGCTTTGTCATTCGTTCGATGTGGTGGTTGGATTTAACCTTCGGTTCTGTGAAGACCGACCTGTGATCAGGTAGAATCCCTTTTAAAGAAGATTCTCCTTGACAGGAATTTCCAGCTTGTAGTAATGAGTCTTCCAACAAATTAATGTCAGAATCATCATACTAAGCATGTTCTCATACCGGAACGTCTCAAAGCAGACATCACGGTAGAGTGAATCAGTGAATTAAATACCCACTGATTGACGAGAAATTGATTAGAAAAATCACTTGCGTGTCACTGGATAAACATTTTGTGCAACACGACAAGGGTTTTATAAATTGAATCAAATTTCTGTCAAAAAATACTTTTGTTTGAAAATTTTCACAATCAATGTGCTCGAAACTTAGTTGGTGAGCACATTGAAAGGTTTTCCAAAAGTATCCGTCAATCCATTTCCTGGAACAAGTTTGATTCAAATTTGAATCGCCCCATCGTTTCTTTCCAGTTGTCACAAGCTTGATCCATGAAGGATCTCACATGTCACCCACCAAGAGCTTGTTTGATGTTGGCTCTAGAAGGATTTCCATCTTCATTGTGAATACTTTACGTATCACTCGGATGTTCTGGTAGTACCATAAGGATAATGCGTAGGACTCTTCATATATATTTTCTTGCTTTTCATGGTGTATGAAACAACAAGTATATTGGAAATGTGTCCTAATGAGATTAATGGATGATCTCTTGGCTCTAGACTCAATAGTGCATTTTGATTTAGTGATCGAAGGCTGGAGAGGACTGCCACCTTTTCAATATCATCTAACTCAGAGTGAGAAAGATGATAGAAATTTATTGATCTCTGTGACAAGTGAAACAAGAATCCTTTGAGGGACTTTGAGTGGCTAGGGAGGGTTGTGCAGCGTATCACTGGGTCCATGATACTTTGTCTTCAATGTCAGTAATCAACTACGTGATTCTGACAGCATATGTATTGACCCGGTTTCTACCTAAGATGTAAGGAAGGCTTCTTTCTTTTCACCCTTTATCTTTACATTTCTTTTTCATTCTTCAACCCCTTCAGCGCTTACCGAGACTTCATTACTAGCACCTTGTTGGGTTTGTTCCAGCACTAGCTCCATCTCAGTCGGTACTCTTCCCTTATTCACTGTATCTCCTTTTTTGTAATCATACCTAAGGACTTATACACTAACTAGTGGATTTGTCCCTGGGTAGATCCCTCTGGTTCTGGTTGGATCATGGGAACTAATACCTAACCTTACCATCCTTATAACTCCAATACATAAAGTAAAATGGTCGGTCTTTGGTATTCTTTCACAATTGCCATCACAAAACTTTTGCTCCCCCTTAATATGTGCATCGATATACGAAAAGGTTTGGCACATATGGGAGAACCTACACTTGAGTTTCAAAAGATCACATTTTTATCAGAATTCCATATTTAAATCACATTCTCTCCCCCGATCAAAAATTTCAAACCACTTGAGATTTGTGATCCCAATTGATTTAAATAAGTGAGAAATTTTGGGAGAAAATGTGGTCAGGTTATACTGTGTTCTGATTATGGAGCATACAATGCTCCCCCTTAAACCACGAGAGAGTGTCACTGCTGATGTTGCACAAATTTGGCAAGGTGTCAGAAATTTGAACAAATATTCTCCCCCTCAATTAATGACCCGTTTTCTATTTAAAGAGCTGAAGTCATTCAATTGAGCGATGAGAATTTGTGAAAATTTAATTCAATTTACCACCTTGTGTAACATCAAGACTCTCTTGAAGAATCAAAGAAGATAAAGAGTCTGATGTAAAGAAGACTTCTCTTCTTATACACGAAATGACGCACTGAAACGTACATCAGATCGGACGAAAAACATGGATATAAAGTAATCCATGCCCAGGTGAACATCACCCGGTTGGAGGAACAGCCGTCTTTTTGGCGACATGCTTTCCCCATTGTATAGCGTGGGTTGCAGTATGAAGTAACTGCAAGCCATTAAGACATGTTTTAACCAATTAGTGTAACTTCTGCTCGAGCTTCATTTAAAGACCCGTGTCATTATTGAATGACATTTCTAGGTCCGTAAATGTTATCGATAAACAGAAGACATGCCTAGGTGAAACTATTTTTGGTATTTTCTGATTTTTTTATTTTTATGGTTTTTATAGGTTTTATATTTTTCTATTTTCTTTTTGATTTAAGATATATACAACTATATACAAGGATATGGGAAGTCAATCCTTTACTCCTCCTTTTCTTCCTGAAGACATTTGAGAGTTTCAGGAGTCAAGCTCTTCATGCCAAGACGTGGGAGAATAAACTGAAACCGTTCTCTTGGAAGCGCCTTGGTGAAGATGTCAGCCAGCTAAAATTCAGTCCTCACGAAGTATAGTTCCACTATCCCCTTCTCAACTTGTTCCCTTATGAAGTGATGCCTGATGTCGATGTGTTTTGACCGGGAGTGTTGGACATTGTTACAACAAAGAGCTATAGCGCTCTTGTTGTCACAATATAGAGGAATCTTGTTGTATGAAAAGCCATAGTCTGAAAGCTGTGATCTCATCCATAGAATTTGTGCACAGCAACCAGACATAGCGATGTATTCGGCCTCTGTAGAAGATATCGACGTACTCATTTGCTTCTTAGAAGACCAACTCACCAACTTTTCCCCTAAAAACTGAGCTCCCCCTAAAGTACTTCGACGAGTGTCTTGACATCCAGCGTGATCAGCATCAGCGTACGCAGTTAACTCCATGGCTGTGTCCTTCGGATACCAGAGACCTATATGAACTGTGCCTTGAAGATACCTGAATACCCTTTTTACTGCTTCTAGATGTTTCTTAGTCGGCTTGGATTGATACCGAGCACACATGCATACGGCGAACAGAAGATCTGGTCTACTAGCAGTGATATACATCAAGGATCCAATCATGCTTCTATACTTTGTTTGGTCGACTGGAATCCCCGACGGATCTTCATCTAGTCTTGATCTATCAACCATGGGAGTATCAACAGGCTCACTCGAATCAAATCCAAACTTTTTCAAGATCTCATGGGCATATTTGGATTGATTTATGAAAATGCCTCCGGGACTTTGTGAGATTTGTAATCCTAGGAAGAATGACATTTGTCCCATCATTGACATTTGAAACTTGGAACTCATCTCCTTTGAAAATCTATCACATTCACTAGGATCAGATGAAGCAAAAATAATATCATCTACGTATATCTGAACATGAAGCAGATGTTTGCCCGACTTCCTAGTGAATTATGTGGGATCAACAACACCCTTCGAGAACCCGTTTGCTAGAAGGAACTTGGACAATGTATCATACCATGCCCTTGGTGCCTGCTTTAAACCGTAGAGAGCCTTCTTCAAGCGGTAGACATGAGTAGGATGTTCAGCATCTACAAATCCTTCTGGTTGGCTCACATAGACTTCTTCCTTTAAATCTCCATTCAGGAATGCTGTTTTGACATCCATCTGGTAGACTATCATATTCCGACTAGCAGCATTGGCAAGGAAGATTCTAATGGCTTCAATTCTAGCAACTAGAGCAAACGATTCTTCAAAATCTATGCCCTCTTCTTGTCTGTATCCTTTTGCAACTAACCGTGCCTTGTTCTTAAGAACATCACCATGCTCATCTAGTTTCACCTTGAAAATCCACTTGAGAGCAATAATCATAGCACACTCTGGAGGAGGCACCAATTCCCATACTTCAAGTCGATCAAATTCATGGATTTCGTCTTGCATAGCCTCGAACCAGCAATCTTTAGTCATTGCTTCTTTGGCATCTTTTGGTTCGACTTTGGATAGTACGGAATTGAAGAAGCACCACAGTGCATCAGTGGCCAGTTGTTTACGTGTGGATACAGGACGAGCGGGATTGCCTATGATGTTGTCAATTGGATGATCGTTGGTCTATTTTCTGAGATGATCATGAGGTTGAGGGTTTTGAACTGATGTTGCCGTGCTGTGCTCTTCGAAAGAGGATGTGTGGGTTGAAGATTCAGGAGCAAATATATTCTCAAAAGGAACATCATCTATAGGAGCAAACGGATTAACTTCCAAAGAATGGTCATCTGCAGATTCTTGTAGCACCGGAGAGAATTGAGTATTTGATGATGAGGGTAATTGATTGGCAGCTGGTGCATTGAAACTGATTGAGACAGATGCTGATGGGCCTTCAGAGTCTTGCGAAACTTGAGCATCAACATTAGAAAGAACAGCTGCAGCATTTGAGTTCGTTTCATTAGTTGGCTCAAAATATTCGTCAAACATAGGATCAAATAACTTCTTCAACTCCTCACTAGTTGGTGGTACATAAGACTCTGCAGGCGTGGTGTTGATCCCAGTTGAGCTTCACGATCTTATTAATTACTTTAGATAAATCTAAGGTAATCGGTATAGAAACTGATTTTGAGTTGTATATCAAATATTATGCGGAAACTAATACTTGATCTTAAGAAGAATAAACACAAACGAATTCTCAAACAACACTTCAATATATTAATACGATTGCTCTGAATAGCAATAGGGTTACAAGAAACCTTGAAGTGTAAAACAATACGTATGCTAAGATAATCAATCAATCGATCTCTAACTCTAACCCTAGAACCTCCTTTTATAGCGTAAGGAGTCCTAGTCGGTTTACAAGACTTCCTATACAAGAAAAATATTCATACGTATCTTTTCTATACTTATCTTAACATACTTTACATAATTAATAAGCAGCAGAGTAATCCATCTAGCAGCAGAGTCCTCGTGAGCTAGCAGCAGAGTTACAATGTGCCTATTATACCAAAACAGCAGAGTTACCAAAACAGCAGAGTTCTTGTGCTAATCAGCAGAGTTGTAATTCTCGAATCAGCAGCATTTCAGACCCAACAATCCTCCCCTAAACTTGATATTTTTCATCAAAAATCATCAAGTTTCCTTCAATCCAAATAACCACCAGGAGGATGCTTCCAAACACCTTACTGTTTTGAAACTTGTGATACCAGCAACTTTTTATACTTCTCAATCAGTTCTTTTGCTTGATGATCTGCATCAAATGGTCTTTGAAGTGTCAACTTACCAGGTTGCAGCATTTGATACAGAATAGATGTACTGTTATTGATAGCATAATCCTTCTCCACCAACATATATACAGTCACACCTATGCATGATAAAACATGAACTCCACAACTTTGATATAAGTACCATTTCTGAACTGTAGAGCTCAGTAACTTCTTCCATTCAATACTTCTTTCATCTGGTTCAAACATGTTCTTCAAGTAGTAATAATTTAGTCTCTCATACACTATCTCTGGTCTAGTATCTCCATACTTCATCTTGTACAAATTCCAGAGTTGAGTAATATCATCTCTATCCATGTAGTGCAACATCTGAGAAAAACTAATATATCCCACACTTGAACCATTTGATCTTTTTATAATCCAACATACTTGACTATCAGCTAAAACATCATGTGAATATGAAATGATTGGATACTTGATTGATAAAGGAACTTCATTGAGTAACTCAGGTTCCTCTTGAGTGTCATGAACTGTAAGATCCATAATCTCTTTCATATCAACATCAGTCACTTTGTCAATATCATGCTCATCATTCACTTCTTCTTTCTCTGACTCACTATCACTCATCATTACAGATTGAGTTCTTCTCCTCTTCCTACTCACCTGCTTTACTCTCTTACCTGTCCTCTTATAACCAATAACCTTCTTAACTTCTTCTCTCTCAAACTCCATGGTTTCCTTGTCATCTTGTTTCTTTGAAACACTTCCACTTCCAGATGCTTTCACATTTTCAGATCCCATAACCTCTGTAGTTCTTTTCTTTTCAGAAACTTTTCTTGGATTAAGTTTAGCATAAGTTTCATAAAACTCTTTTTCAATTAAGTGATCTGCCTTACCCTTAAAATCCTTCATCTGATAGTTTCTAGCATTCTTCAAATAGTACTTCATGTCTTTAACCAATGCTTTCCTTGAAGATGACTTTGGTTTATAACCATGCTTCTGTGCTTCTTTTATCCTTAAAATCAGCTCTTCCCACTTAGTCAATCCATTCTTTCTAAGTATGAACTCAACAAGCTCTTTTGTCTTTTCAGCTCCATCCAACTGCTCATCATTTGATATCAACCTTGCTTCACCTCTTACAATCATATCAGAATCAATGAAATACTGCAATTGTACATCTAATTCTTCTTGACTAACTTCATTGACTGTAGAGCATTCCTGATATTCAAACTGATTTCCTTCTTCTTCAGCTGCAACTCTTCTTGCATATTCTTCATCTTGAGCAATTTGAGCTTGTTCATCAGCCAACTTTTTCATCCTTTCAAACTTTTCACTTGATTCAGCAACAGGTTGTTGTGATGGTGTGGGTGTTTTAGTTTCTTTGTTCATGTTCAGCAACACTTGAGCTAAAGTCATCTGTTCATCATCTGAATCAGCAGAATCATTTACTCCAGTAGAGTCCTTTACACCTGCACTCTGCTCAGTCTCATCAGCAGAAACCTTCAACCCATCAGCAGAGTTGTTTGCATCAGCAGAGTGTCCTGCATCAGCAGAGTCAACCTTTCCACTCTCATTACCAACATTTTCAACAAAATCCTTTTCAACCTCCCCTGAACCTGTCACATCCTCTTGATCCTTATCATTCACCACAGCCTCTTGTTCATTCCTCCCCTGTTTGGAAGCATCCTCTCCCAAACTTGGTTTGGACCTCTTCTTTAGCCTCCCCTCAAGGTGTTTAACCCTTAGCTTAAGTCTCCTTATTTTAGCACCTTGAGTAGCTCTGACTGTCCTTAATTCCTTTCTTAGATCAAGCACCTCCTTTGACAATTTTGTACAATTTTCCGTCAATTCTTTCAATTGTTTCATGATATCCTCACAACTTCGGTCTGTGTAACCTGACCCGAGAGGTTGATCATTGGAATTGTCATTTTGTACAGGTGTGTTAGCCGTCAAATCATCAGTTTCAAGTTCAATTCTAGCATCAACACTTCGACCTGTGTGACCTGGTCCGAGAGGTGTATCATTTGCAATGTCAATATGTACATCAGTGTCCATCAATTCAATATGTTCATCTCTGTCCTCATCACTTCGAGATGTATTACCTTCTCTGAGAGGTGAATCTTGGGACAAAAACTCAGTCTCATCCCTAGGATGAACATCTGAGCCCCCCATAAAATCCATTTGGCTGGGGTTACCACCAGTTGTGTCAGGTTCCTGAGAACCTTCTACAAATGATGTTGCCATGGTTGAGGTCTTAATTATGTTGACACTGTCCTGTTCAACTACTAAGTTGGAAACAGTAGTGCCAGCCTCTTCCATCATGATACCTCCACCACCTGTATCAGCCTCATCTGCTACCATACTGACATTGGCCTGAGGGTGCACAATGTCCTCTTGTGAAATCCTAGGTGATTGGGTATTTTGTGTTGCATGTGATACTGATTCATTTAAACTTGTTGATGAGGATGTGTGATGGGAAGCTGTGGGTGTTCCAGCTTCTTCATCCTCATTCACTTCAGCCACTACATTCAAGATATGCTCAGTTAAGGGAGTAATAACACCAGAAAATCCCTTCCCATTCTTCTTTAAAAAGGCAAACATCTTGATGGCCATTCTACTACAGGGCTCAATATGTACATGCCTCAATGGTTCCCTCAACTGTCTGTTTATTATGAGTTGTAGAAACCTTGGGTACAAGTAAAACTTCTTTTTAACAAACTTCTTCAACCCCTCAAATATCATACCAGAAAAATCAAAGGGCTGCCCTGTAGCTAAACATACCAAAGCCATAGCTTGAGAAGCACTAAACTCATTCCATCCACCTATTTTGGGAAACAAGCAGTGTTGTAGAGTATGCAGTAAAAACTTCCAATGTGGACAGAGACGACCTTTCAATAATGTACTACCAGCCTCAGGTCTCTCATATCCAAAAGTCTCAAGCTCAGTCATAACTACTTCTGGGGTAATAGTAGGGGGTGTTGGGGTGCCTGATAAACGTAAACTTCTCTTAATTGTGGTTTCACTAACTACAATATTCTCCCCATCGACACTACCTACCAATCGTTCCTCACCATCTAATACATCCAACTTAACAGTTGACCAAAATTGCTTCATATGAGATGTATAAATAGTAGGATCAGCTGTTAACGCATACCTTAACTTTGAAGCACTCAGGAAATCCATAACCTCATAAAATCCAGCAGCGGCAGTAACCTTACTGAGAAATGCTATCTGATTGTGTTCTTCAGGAAACGTTCTTTGAGGCATTTGATTTGGGGGTTTTGGGTTAAAGTAAATGAATTGATGTTCTTGGGTGAAGATCGAATGTAATTCGGAACAACTAAAATGGAATTAGATCAAATTGGTGAAAGATACCGTTTTGATCTAATTAGGTTTAAGAACGCGCCAAAAGTTACAGTTTGACCCTTCAACTTTCAAACTCATCAGCAGAGTTATGAAAGTGTTGACCTAAAGTCAACTTTCCCAAAATTTTGAAAATCACCTCCTTAAATACAATACCAACCCCACATTTAACTCCATAAATCCTTAATCACTAAATCAAATCCTCAATTCAAAACCCTAACTCAATAACAATCCAACATGAGTTCTTCAAAAACACCAATCATTGAAATATCTTCAGATTCATCATCTGATGAATCACAAGGTTGGGCTAGTTACTTTCCTAAGAATGCATCCACATCGCAACAAAAAGGAAAAGCAATCAAGGAAGAATCATACTCCGATCCACTCCCTTCAACACCATCGTCATTCGAAGATTCAAGCGATGATGAAACAGCAAATTGGCCTGGGAAACAGCAAGGTTGGCCAAAACACATGACTTACTACCAAGGTGCTTGGGAAATCATCCCTTCAAAACATCCAATATCCGCTGAACTTCAGAAACAACTGGAGAAAGCCGCAGCCGACTTTGCAAAGAGTGTCCACATTCCACATCCGAAGCCAAATCCGGTTGAGAAGAAACCCTCTGTGCCAAAGAAGAAAAACCAGCAAAAGAAAGCAGCTCCCTCTACCAGTCAGCAGCAAAATCCACCACCACGTTCAGTGGTACTTGCACTCCCCTGCCCAAGGGTGTTTGAAGCCATGGGCACCAGGGGACCACGTAGCAAGGTCATGCCAGAATTTGCTAAGATGTAGGTTGTGAATCTATGTAGCTTGTTGTCTTTTGATGTTTCTTTTGAATGATGGGTGTAAGAAAACTTGCTCTGTACTTTGCTTATGGAATGAATGAACCTTTTAATTTTCCTTGCTTAATTTGAGTATTTGTATATGTATCTGCAAAAGGTTAGTAGCAAACAACAAACACAAGCAAGAATATTCCAAAAACAGCAGCAGAGTACCATAGCAACAAACAACTAAACAACTTAACAAACAGCAAATCTTGACTTAACAAACAGCACAAATCCTTACAAAACTTTACAAAAACATACAGAGATAAGATGGTTTAAGATTTAAAGATTGATCATACCAATACTAGCAACTAAAAATTGAAACCTACTTATGTCAAAACTTTTGGTAAGTAGATCAGCAACATTATTGTCAGTATGTATTTTAACCACTTGAATTAGCTTTTTCTCATAGCAATCTCTAATAAAATGATGTCTTATCTCTATGTGTTTTGTTTTAGAATGAAAAACAGGATTTTTGATAATACACATTGTGTTGTTGTTGTCAATGAAAATCTTTGTGTTCATAAAATTGTACCCATAATCCAGCAATTGGTTCTGAATCCAGAGCACTTGACCACAGCAGCTAGAAGCAGCAACATACTCTGCTTCAGTAGTCGAATTAGCCACCACTGTTTGTTTCTTACATTGCCAAGAGATCAGTCTATGTCCAAGGTACTGACAACCCCCAGTGGTTGATTTTCTGTCCATAGTAGCTCCAGCATAGTCACTATCTGAGTATGCTATCAAGTCAAATGGTGAATTATTGGGATACCAAAGACCCAATTTTGGTTGACCCTTTAGGTACCTAAAAATTCTTTTGACTACTTCCAAGTGTGAAACTTTTGGGGATACTTGGAATCTAGCACAAGCACACACAGAAAACATGATATCTGGCCTTGAAGCAGTCAGATACATCAATGAGCCAATCATTGATCTGTACAGATGCACATCAACCTCTACTCCATCTTCATCTTTGAGCAAAGGCTTGTTCTTATCCATGGGTGTCTTGGCTGCTTTCACATCCTTGAAACCAAATTTCTTCAACATATCAGCCACATACTTGTCTTGGCTAATAAAAATCCCATCTGACTTCTGCTTAACTTGAAGCCCCAAAAAGAAAGTCAATTCACCCATAGAACTCATCTCAAACCTGCTGTGCATAAGCTTCTCAAATCCTTCACATAACACCTTATTTGTAGACCCAAAAATGATATCATCTACATAAACCTGAACAAGTAGAATATCCTTTTTGTCTTTCTTAATGAACAATGTTTTATCAATGGTTCCCCTGCTAAAACCATTATTTAACAAATACTGAGATAAGGTGTCATACCAAGCTCTAGGAGCTTGATGTAGTCCATACAGTGCCTTCTTTACCTTGTAGACCCTATCAGGATACTTAGGATCTTCAAACCCAGGTGGTTGCATAACATAAACCTCTTCAGGTATCTTTCCATACAAGAAAGCACTTTTCACATCCATTTGATACACAGGAAAATTCTTGTATGAGGCATATGCCAAGAAAAGTCTGATAGCCTCCAGTCTTGCAACTGGAGCAAATACCTCATCATAGTCTATCCCTTCTTCCTGAGTGTATCCCTGAGCCACCAATCTAGCCTTGTTTCTGATAACAATGCCTCTTTCATCTCTTTTACATCTGAACACCCATTTTGTACCAATTGCCCTTTTTCCATTAGGCAAATCAACTAATGTCCAGACCTCCTGAAGCTTGAACTGCAGCAACTCCTCTTGCATAGCTTCAACCCAACTTTCATCTTTTAAAGCCTTGTGAATGGTCTTGGGTTTTCTTTGAGATAAGAAACAGGCAAACATGCAATTCTGTAAATCCTTGTGGCTATTCCTCTTCTTAAGTGTTTGGGCAAACAATCCCTGATCAAGCAAATCACTCAACCCTTTTGACTTACTTCTAGTCTGAACAGCAGAGTGAACATCACCAATTATCTGATCCTTTGGATGATTCCTGTGGATTCTTGTTGTTGGTGTGGGACTAACAGGTATGTCAGTCTCCAAGTTTGATAAATCAGCTTCAGCACTAAAAACATCAACAACTTCATCATCAGTATCCACATACACTTCTTCTAATTCAGGCATCTCATCAGCAGAATCATCATCAGAATCACCAGTTATATTAGTAGAGTCTTTGAGTTCAGCAGCAGAGTTACCAAGCTGAACAGCAGAGTGTTTTGCCTTAACAGCAGAGTGCTTTGGCTTAACAGCAGAGTGTTTTGGCTTGGCAGCAGAGTTAAGAAAACTGCTGCTTGGTGTATTCCCTTGAATTCCATCAACTTGTGACTCTATACTTCTTTCCTTATCATCATTCATGTCATTAGGAGAAGGTTCATCAACACCTTCCACATCAATCTTTGGTAATTATTTATGAACAGCAGCATCATCTGAACTCTTTCCCTCTTTAGGAGTGAAGCATTGATCAAACGTGCTCCTTTCAATCAAAACAAACTCCTCTGCAGTGTCATCCTTCTTTGCTTGTGTACCTGCATTGGGGTTAGTTTGTGTACCTGCAGACATGTTAGTGGTACCTGCAATGACTGGTTGATAATTCATACTCTTGGTTAAGGAATCAATATCAAACATCCACTCAGGACCTTTTCCTTCAACATTAGGTGTGGTTTCTCTAATTTTAACATGCAAATTTTCCACCACATGCCCAGTCCTTTGATTGAAAACCCTAAAAGCCTTACTTTCAGTAGAGTATCCAACAAAGTAACCTATGTCTGCTTTCTCACTGAACTTGCCTAAATGGTCAATGGTGTTTAAGATAGTGACAGGACACCCAAATGGTCTAAAGAAATCTATCAGTGGTTTCCTACCATGCAATAACTCATAAGGGGTCTTATTGTGAGGTTTGACTATCTTAGTTCTATTTTGCACATAACAAGCAGTGTTGACTGCTTCAGCCCAAAAGATAGTGGGTAACTTAGACTCTGACAACATAGTCCTAGCAGCCTCAATTAATGTTCTATTTCTCCTCTCAGCCACACCATTTTGCTGAGGAGTTCTAGCTACACTAAATTGTCTAGTTATCCCTTTTTCCTCATAGAACTGATTCATCACTTGATTCTTAAATTTAGTTCCATTGTCACATCTGATGATCTTAACCTTGTGATTAAATAGGTTTTCTATCCTTGTTATAAAAGCCTTAAGAATGCCAGCTGTCTCATTCTTAGTTGCTAAAAAGAATACCCAAGTAAACCTACTGAAATCATCAGTGACCACTAAGCCATACATCTTTTTATTCAAACTATGCACATAAGTAGGTCCAAATAAGTCCATGTGTAACATAAACAAAGGTTCAGTTATAGAATTCACCAATTTGGACTTACAAGATGCTCTATGTTGCTTTCCCATTTGGCAAGCAACACATACTTCAGGATTCTCAAAGACCTTTGAAGGCAATCCTCTGACCAAGTTCCCTTTCACAAGCTTGTTGATAGCCTTGTAGTTCAAATGTCCAAGCCTTCTGTGCCATAGTTTGGATTCATCAACAGTGGCTTTGGTAAACAAACAAGTCAAATCTCTTTTGGGAATAATATTCTTTATATCCACACTGTATATATTGTCATGTCTAGGGACTTTAAGAAGAACCAATTTATCATCAGGTATCTTATAGTCAGGAGACAAGACAAGACACTCAGTATCGGTAAAAAGAACAAAATTCTTCCTGTCACACATTTGTGAGACACTAAAAAGATTAAACTTGAGACCATTCACCAAATACACTCTCTCAAAATCCAACTTTCCAGTTCTGATGATGCCTTTACCAACGATTTTTCCACCTTTAGGGTCATTCCCAAAGGCCACATAACCACCATCCAAAGCTTCAAAATTCTCCAAGTTGCTTTGGTCTCCAGTCATATGTGAAGAGCATCCACTATCAAAGATACATTTGTCCTTTAGCTCCTTTTGTAGATTGCCCTACACAAAAAGTAAGAGAATTAGTTTCTCTTGGGGACCCAAGCCATTACTGACTTGGATCTACCTTGTGCATCAAAGTAGTCAAATTTCTTCAACTGCATTGGTGCACTGCTGTGTCTGAGAACATGATCTAAAACTTTAACTTTTGGTTTCCAGACCCAGCAAGCTGAGGCTTTAACAGCATAAAAATGATTGCCTACAACAGTATCAGTAACAACTTTAGGCAAAACAGCAGAGTCTGCCTTAACAGCAGAGTTTGCCTTTTCAGCAGAATCAACTTTTTCTTTCTTAATGGGCACTGTTGATGCATTAGGAGAGATAACTCTAGAAGTACCATCTCTCATCAAAACTTCCCTAGGAACCATGTTTCGTTTAGGGTGAGGGTGAGTCTTTCTAGCAGAGTTTCTATGGTTCACTCTATTGTACTGGTTCCATGCTGGTTTCTTATAGCACTCATCTTGCAAATGTTCAAAGCTACCACAGCAATAACATGCCTTCTTAAGTAATTGAAAGTCAGTACCTAATTTGTATGAAACTAGGTTGTTCCAATTTCTCTAGTTTCCCCTAGGCAAGTTATTTGTTCTGTTTGGATATACTCTAGGTGTTTTGTCAAACTCAGCCATTTTCCTAGAGATACCTTTACCAAACCTAGGCTTAACAAAATCAACCTTTTTAGCCCTAGGTACTTTTGATTCAACAACAGTAGGAATTTCTTCCTTTTTGTTCTTAGGGGTTGAATCAGATTCTACTTCATCATCATCACTGTCAGACACCCAATCTTCAATAAGAGGTGCTTCATCATACTTCTTTACCTCAACCTTAGGTGACTCTATTTCTTTTTCATTAGTTTCAACAACAGGTTTACTAATTTCACCTACAGGTTTAGCCCCAGACTCAGAGATGAAAGTTAGTGTCCTAGTAGGAGGAGCATTTGCACTAAGTTTATTAGGATGAGAAACAGCATTATATCCTAAACCAGT
Organism: Artemisia tridentata subsp. tridentata; assembly: GCA_021014915.2. Lineage (NCBI taxonomy): Eukaryota > Viridiplantae > Streptophyta > Magnoliopsida > Asterales > Asteraceae > Artemisia > Artemisia tridentata. The sequence continues at coordinate 154,531,976 of CP139505.1, forward strand.
AAAGTGTCTTCCTAATGGTTTACTGAGAATATCAGTGGCGAATTGTTGTTTTTCCACCCTAACAATGTGTTTTTCAGATTCACTCATAGCTAAGTCTCTAGCCTGTTCAGCCTCTCCTACTTTTTCTTTAAGAACCTTAATCTCATCATTTTTCAAGATAATTTCATTTTTTAAGACAGTGATCTGATCAAGGTATTCAATTTCAGCCTTTTTATAAAATTCTAATTTCTCTTCTAAGTTCTTTAAACCATATGCATAACTAAGATTATCTAGCTTAATTGTATCATTTTCCTTTTTAAGGTTTCCATAGCTAGACTCAAGCATCTCAATTTTATCAGAACATGATTTAAAAGAACAAGTTGAATCATTGGATACCTCAGAGTCTGATCCAGAAGAAGAATAGGCCATGAGAGCAAAATGCTGTACTTCAGGTTCCTCTTCAGCTACCAATGCACAATTTGGACCATCCTCAGCAAGATCACTCCAATCAAAATCACCTAACCCATCACATGATACCATAGCAGTAGTGGAATTTGGCTCTTCATCAGCAGACTTCTTGAAATTCTCATTGCTTCTTTTTGGTGCTTTGCATTCTCTTGCAAAGTGTCCCTTCTTTCTGCAGTTAAAACATTCAGCCTTTGACTTATCAAATCCCACACTCTTGTTCCTTCTGAACTTCATCTCTTTTCCAGTTCGCTTAAGAAACCTTCTTGCCCTCATAGTAAGCATTGCAAACTGCCATTGCATATCAATCTCCTCAACATCATCAGGATCAAGTTCATCCAGATCTTGAGGCATGACTGAAGTACTTGTAGTAAGTTCAGCCAAATAAGCACAAATTGCAGCATCACTGATAGTGTTGGTGTTAGTGGAGTCAGCAGCAGAGACATGTGAACCAACAGCAGGAGCAAAAGCACCAGCAGCAGAGTGCTGTTCTTGGTGTCTACCAGTAGTCTTGTTGCTGGAGGAAACAAAAGCAAGATTATTTGTGGTAGATGATGAACTTGACAATCCTTTAACTTCAGATTCATACACCTTCAAGTTTTTATACAGATCATCCAATGTCATAGTATCAAAATCTTCCTTATGTCTCCAAACCACTGTATGAGTGTTCCATTCAGAAGAGAGACTTCTCAGAAACTTTAGATTGACATCCTCTTGAGATGGCTCAATCTTCAACAGAGCCATCTGACTGGTTAGCTTATGAAGTCGATCATAAGTTCCTTCAATGTCCTCAGAACTTGAAGCAGTGAAAGTTTCAAACTGATGCTTCAGTAGATTCTTTCTTGATTTCTTTGTAGCTTCATTCCCACCAAATCGAAGTTCGATTGCTTCCCATAACTCCTTAGCAGACTCAATATGATTAAAGCTCAATTGATAGTCATTAGGTATTCCCATCATGAGAATACTGTGAGCCTTAACCTCCAATCTTCTCTGTGCTTTCTCCTCACTTGTCTTGAGAGTCAAGACTGATCCAGTAGCAGTCTTGGTTTGCACAGTGTCTCCATGAACAATAACTTCCCAAAGTGAGTAATCAACCATTCTTATGTACTGTTGAATCCTCATCTTCCAGATCTCATACTCTCCAGGCTTGAGCATGGGAACCCTTGATGCAGTAACCATGTGTGTAGAGTCGGAGTCCATTGCTTACAGTGATGATTAGCAAATCTTGTATTCAGAAATTCTTCTTGGTACCAGTTTCTAGATCACAAGCTCTGATACCACTTGTTGATCCCAGTTGAGCTTCACGATCTTATTAATTACTTTAGATAAATCTAAGGTAATCGGTATAGAAACTGATTTTGAGTTGTATATCAAATATTATGCGGAAACTAATACTTGATCTTAAGAAGAATAAACACAAACGAATTCTCAAACAACACTTCAATATATTAATACGATTGCTCTGAATAGCAATAGGGTTACAGAAAACCTTGAAGTGTAAAACAATACGTATGCTAAGATAATCAATCAATCGATCAATAACTCTAACCCTAGAACCTCCTTTTATAGGGTAACGAGTCCTAGTCGGTTTACAAGACTTCCTATACAAGAAAAATATTCATACGTATCTTTTCTATACTTATCTTAACATACTTTACATAATTAATAAGCAGCAGAGTAATCCATCTAGCAGCAGAGTCCTCGTGAGCTAGCAGCAGAGTTACAATGTGCCTATTATACCAAAACAGCAGAGTTACCAAAACAGCAGAGTTCTTGTGCTAATCAGCAGAGTTACATAACTATCCAGCAGAGTTGTGATTCTCTAATCAGCAGCATTTCAGACCCAACACGTGGGATTCTGTACAAGCCCTAAACTAATTGGTCCAGGTGTCAAAAGTTTAAGATCGGGTCCAGAACTGGTTTGTCCTGAAGCAGGTTGCTCACTCAGCTCGTCAAACGTGACATGGATGGATTCCATGATTTGTCGGGTTCTCTTGTTGTAGATTCTGTACCCCTTGCGATCTGGTGCGTAACCAACAAAAATACCTACGTCTGCTTTAGCTCTTAACTTTCCCAAGTCTTGACTATCATTAGTCGGATAGCAAAGTGCGTCAAACACACGAAGAAAGGAAAGATCTGGTTTCTTGTTATGAATTAACTCATAGGGAGTCTTGTCATGAATAGGATGAATCAGAGATCGGTTTTGGGTGTAGCATGCTGTTGCAATAGCCTCTGCCCAGAGAAACATCGGTGCCTTTGAAAATATAAGCATGGTTCTCGCAGCTTCCACTAGAGTACGGTTCCTTCGTTCAACAACTCCGTTCTGCTGAGGAGTGCGAGGGATACTTTTCTGATGCGTGATGCCAATATTTTCATAGAAATTTCTGAGTTGATGATTAACAAACTCAGTTCCATTGTCAGTGCGGATGATTCTGATAGTTTTGTCGAGCCTTACTTGCAGCTGTTTTATCAGTTTGATGATAACCTCTGGAGTTTCATCCTTTGTTCTCAAAAACTTTACCCATGTAAACCGAGAGTAATCATCTACTATCACAAGAACATATTTCTTTCCATTTATGGTTTGTACTCTCATTGGGCCGCACAGATCCATGTAAAGGGTGTGAAGAACTTCCAAGTTGGTGTTGACGGTTTTGGGTTTGTGGGTTTGTTTCTTGCTTTTGCCCAGATGACATGCGGAGCAGAGATGATCTTTGTCAAATTTTAGTCTGGGCATGCCTCGTACAAGATCTTTGCGGGAAAGATTATTTATGGTACCGAAGTTTAGATGGTTCAGACGATGATGCCACAGCCATGATTTTGTCTTGGAGGCTTTAGAAAGTAAGCAAATGGGAGAGGACCTCAACATTTCTTCAATTGATATGGTGTATAGATTTGTGCCCCGACTGCCTTTTAGAAGGTCTACACCATCCAATTCCCTGACGAAACATGTGTGTTTTCTGAAAGCCACTTCTAGATCTGAATCACAAAATTGACCCACAGAAAACAGATTGTGCCCTAATCCTTCCACATAATATACCCGTGAGATTACACTGTCACCGAACACATAATCTCCATAACCCATAATCGCACCAAAATGGTCGTTCTCGAATCTAACTGTCCCGATAAACTTTTTCACGAAGTTCTTGAGCCGTGAGCGATCCCCAGTCATATGTTTTGAGCAGCCTGAATCCAAATACCAAAGGACGATTTGTACGACCTGCATTTGAAGACAGACAAAGATGGATAACTGAAATATGTGGATCCCTACGTGTAACTGGGGTCCGTTTGGTTAGCATCCACAAATTTAGGAGCAACAAAGTTTGCTAATACTGAAGTCTCTACAGTGGGAACAATCCTAGAGTCAGCAGATGGCCTATTTGGAAGGCATTGTGTTCCTAGAGACAAAATTCGACCTGTTGGCCTCCATTCTTTAACTTTCACAAACCTATGATCATTCAACTTAGGCAATGGACATTTATTTCCTAAACTGAATTTTATTCCAGTGGGTCTCCATTGATACCCAACAGTAGCAAAAGTTTTTCCTGTTGCCTTCCAAACTTTCTTACTTCTTTCAGTTTTCCTAACATACTTAACTTGGGGTGGTGCATGAGATATCAGAAATGACACAACACAATCATCATGATTACCAGAAATGAAGCATTTGTCACATGTTTTACAGACCGCATTAGAATTCGAATTAATTACAGTACTTTTGATACTAGAATCAACACGATTCAATCTAGTCATTACAAACTTATTGTTCCTAGGTTGGGCTCCTACACTTTTCTTGTGATCACTATTAGCTGGCGCAGTCCTATCTTTCCTTGCATTGCCTCTAGGCTTTAACTCGCTAGCTTGTGTAACACCCCAACCCGACAAGGGCAAAGGTGTCACAGATACGGATTCTTATCAGAACAAACACAAGCATATGACATAAATAATACAATAGGATTCCAAGGGTTACAAACAAAAATCTGAAATTTCAAGGTTTCAAGCGAGATATACAATAATCACTAAGTCTGAATATAACTTTTCAAATCATCTCTAATCCAAATTAGCTAGCAAGGTCTTCTAAGTCCAAGGTCCTCTCTAATAACAACCCAGCTTTCAACTAAAACCTGCCGTACACGAAAGAAAACGTACGGCTGAGCTTACAAAGCCCAGTGAACAGATATATAATAAACGGAAACGAAAGCAAAAGCAATGAAAGTAAAAGGAAAAGCACAGACATAGTATAAGAAATAGATAAGTCAAGGTACAGAGAGAGAGTAAAGGTTTAGGACAGTAATCCACCACGAGCCCAGAAACATATCATATCAAATCACATACCAGGGTGTATGGAGGGGTGACCTCAGCATACCAAGACAAGGTTGAGGGGATACCTCCAGGGTTGGAGTTGCAAGCTCCCAGGGTTGTGAAAGGCATGTATTGCACACAGTACCAGTCACCAGACATACCAGATATATCAGAACCAGAACAAGACTAGGATGCATCCATTCGCCCCCCAAGAACAAATCATATTGGCCATATCAGAAATAACATAAGCGCGCATAACAGAATCAGAATGGGGACGGTGTAACCAAATCACTAGGGCTACACACTAGTCATGCCAGTGGTGCATCACAGACACGGCCATGTTACCTTCATGGCTAGGGTCACAAATTTGGCTCGGGTATCAAACTGGGAGTCAAAGGTCCAGGTCATAGGTTCATATTATAATCAGGGTGTCATATCAGAAGGTTCAACATCAGAAGGTCAACATCAGAAGGTCAATATCAGAAGGTCAATATCAGAAGGTCAATAATCCAAGTTCCATAGTAACAGTTCATTTAAAAAGGTTTCTAATTAAGAGTCCATTTAAAACAATCTTTTAATAATGGTCTTCATAAAAATGATCTTTCAAAACGGTTTTTCATAACGATGGTATTTTTAAATAGTTTTCATAAAAGTTAGTAAAATCCCAATTAAAAGAGTATTGTATCCTATTTGTAAACATCATTTTAAAATAGCTTTTTCTTAACTCATTTCCAGGTCAGAATTAAAGAGGTTTTCACAGTCTAGGTCCATATCATAGGTCAAAGGTTCAAAGCAAGGAATCATAGCAAAGGTATCAAATCAGAGGCTAAACAGATCAGAACATGACAGAGATCATAGGAAACCTTACAGAGAAGGTCAGAATATCTGTACCTTATTCCAGAAGCAAACACAAATCAGAAATGGATGACACAAAGTGAATCAGGACTTCTCTTTCTTCACACCTAGAGGGGTAGACAAGAATTACAAACCCTTCTATTTTAAGTAACTTCCATATTTAGCAGGTTTCCAAATTTAGCTTTTAGATTCATCAAGTCACACTTTTAGTCCTTTAGGTTTCATAATTTACACTTTATACCCCTTTACTTATCAAAGTTACAAAATGAAACCCTAGATTTACTTAGTTTACATTTTAACCCCTCTCATTAATTTATTAACACATCACGCATTTTATTTTCCAAGATTACAGAGTGTACCTTCAAATTAACTTATTATACGAATTATACCCTCAAGTCTCACGATTCACAATTTATAACCCTTCGCTTAGGAAAATAACAATTCACACCCTTTTTACATGTCTTGACAGTTTTTAGGTATTAACTGGACTCGTTTTAAATAATTTGCAAACCATATTAAATCTTCGAAATAAAATCTATAAAAATTCACAGACGTTCCCCAGGGTCTTGAGTATTTTATGTAATTTTTCCAGATTTTATTAAGTTGTTTAGATACGAACTAAAAATCCTTTTTCCCAACCTGTTCCAGAACCGGATTAATTAAAAACACCCGACCATTTTTCATCTTCTTTCCCATTCTAGAAAATTTATAAAATTCTACAAAAATTTCAGTAATTATCTAACATGTGATATATTACTCAGCTAAAAGGACACATCCTAATTCGTTATGGTTTGAAAATGATAAATGAAAAACCCGGACTGATTTTCCAGACTTTACAAATACGACCAGACACATGATTTTCTAAAAATCAAAAAGTAACCTTCCAGGCCTCTAAAAATTATAAACTAAATTTTCCCAGGTAGCCCTTTCAATGAACTTAGTTTTAGACTCTTAAAACACCCAAAAAATCGATCCCATCATTTAGTTACAGCCGGTTAAAGTCGAGCAAAAATCCAACTCAGAAACAGCCATCACAGAAACATGTTTATTTTGGGGTTTTAGCCATTCCAATCACTAATTATTGACATAAAACGTTTTTCGATGAGTTCATCCATGATTAGGTCGAATTAATACAGGTCATAACATGATCAAATCGAATAATTACCTCACAAACTCTCCTGGTCGATTTATGCATAATAGATTTTAGGGTTTTCTTAACTTGTTATTTTATGTGACATTTTATGTGGTTAATGATTCGATTAGAACAAAAGGCAAGAACAAGGATTGAGCAAGGACGATACCATACCCTTGTAGACAACGAAGAACACGAACACAAGATCAAAACACCACACGAGTTGGGTCTTCTTCTTCCTTTGGTCGATCGGCAGCAACAAACATCAAGGAGAACACATGTTTTTGATTAGTTTTTGCTTTATAAATTCGTATGGGTCAAGATTAGGATTATCGGGTTACCTTGTGATGACGAGACATGAATTAAGAACAAGATTCAAGGCTTCTTTGGTGGTTCTTGTGGATCGAATGGCAGCAACACACAAAGGGAGGTCGACACTTTGATGAGGGATTTTAGGGTTGTTGTTTTGGTGGTTCGGTATAAGAAAAAAAAATAATGGACCGAATATTTGTTTGGGTTTATTTAGGGGAAAGATCAATCACCATTGTGGGCTTAACAAAATTGTACAAATCATGAACTTGGACCTCCAAATGGGCAAGGGGGGGGGGGGGGGCGGGCACATATAGTTTGTTCTTTTTTTTTTTTTTTTGTACAACATTTATATAATGCAATGTTTTTAATTATGTTTGGACTTAGGTTAAGTGTTAATTAGTTAATATTCGTAAGTTCTCAAAGTTTTAAATTCGAGGGTATTTTTGTCTTTTCGGATTGTTTAAATTTTCGGGTTTTACAACTCTTCCCCTCTTAAAAGAAATTTTCGTCCTCGAAAATTGAAGTGCGAAGGTTAGACGAAGTCGTAGCAAATCGCAAAAGATCGTCACGAACATTCTCATGCACGGGGAGGTTCTTCCAAAAAGAAAAGCTCATATGGGATGCGAACAAGATTTCAAATCGAATTCTACAGGAGTTCAAGGTTTATAACCGAGGTCAACAGAATGCAAAACGAGAGTCCAACTCATCCGGGTATTTAATGAACGAAGGCAGAGTATACGCACAGGTAGGATGAACCTAAAATCTCACTAGTCATGGATAATCCAACGGATATCAAATTCTAAACTTCTTAGGTACTTCCCAAGATATCCTATGGCCACAATGAGGGCACGTTATATGGTATAAGTATTATCACGTTGATCAGGCGTCATAATACTAGCACCACATAAATATGCCTTCATGATGATCACACTTTATCTCGAGTCGTAAGCAAAACAACCTATCTTAATCCACCTAGTACTTCTATAGTCTCGGAGGTCAACAAAATCAAATGTCATAATCAAGAGGGAAAACCAAACTACTCGCCATGGAGATTCTCAAAATGCCCAAGAGGCATTGAAATGATTAACAAAAGATCAGAGGTCAGAGTCGGAATCTGAAGGTAAGGATCAAATAGTGTCAGGCAATTACTATGAAATTTTCAATGGCTTCAAGATTTATTTAGGTTTCAAAACTTAGGTGGTGCAAGGCATAAACTTTCACTTTCCACGAGGGATCTCAAGAGTCTTTAACCAAAAGCAAGGCACGAATCAGAGTGATGCGGAAGCAATGATACTTAAACAAAAGGCTTATAATCTACCCATTCCTCACTGGTCAGAACTTAAGTTCCTATAGGGAAATCCTAAAGCAAATTTTCAAAGGTTGTCTTACGAGCGCCTACAGGGAAAGCTTAGTGGTCCTAACTTACACAGGTCAAGGGTAAATGTATTACGAGTCGCAGCCTGTATCTCTGATACCATAATTGTAACACCCCAACCCGACAAGGGCAAAGGTGTCACAGATACGGATTCTTATCAGAACAAACACAAGCATATGACATAAATAATACAATAGGATTCCAAGGGTTACAAACAAAAATCTGAAATTTCAAGGTTTCAAGCGAGATATACAATAATCACTAAGTCTGAATATAACTTTTCAAATCATCTCTAATCCAAATTAGCTAGCAAGGTCTTCTAAGTCCAAGGTCCTCTCTAATAACAACCCAGCTTTCAACTAAAACCTGCCGTACACGAAAGAAAACGTACGGCTGAGCTTACAAAGCCCAGTGAACAGATATATAATAAACGGAAACGAAAGCAAAAGCAATGAAAGTAAAAGGAAAAGCACAGACATAGTATAAGAAATAGATAAGTCAAGGTACAGAGAGAGAGTAAAGGTTTAGGACAGTAATCCACCACGAGCCCAGAAACATATCATATCAAATCACATACCAGGGTGTATGGAGGGGTGACCTCAGCATACCAAGACAAGGTTGAGGGGATACCTCCAGGGTTGGAGTTGCAAGCTCCCAGGGTTGTGAAAGGCATGTATTGCACACAGTACCAGTCACCAGACATACCAGATATATCAGAACCAGAACAAGACTAGGATGCATCCATTCGCCCCCCAAGAACAAATCATATTGGCCATATCAGAAATAACATAAGCGCGCATAACAGAATCAGAATGGGGACGGTGTAACCAAATCACTAGGGCTACACACTAGTCATGCCAGTGGTGCATCACAGACACGGCCATGTTACCTTCATGGCTAGGGTCACAAATTTGGCTCGGGTATCAAACTGGGAGTCAAAGGTCCAGGTCATAGGTTCATATTATAATCAGGGTGTCATATCAGAAGGTTCAACATCAGAAGGTCAACATCAGAAGGTCAATATCAGAAGGTCAATATCAGAAGGTCAATAATCCAAGTTCCATAGTAACAGTTCATTTAAAAAGGTTTCTAATTAAGAGTCCATTTAAAACAATCTTTTAATAATGGTCTTCATAAAAATGATCTTTCAAAACGGTTTTTCATAACGATGGTATTTTTAAATAGTTTTCATAAAAGTTAGTAAAATCCCAATTAAAAGAGTATTGTATCCTATTTGTAAACATCATTTTAAAATAGCTTTTTCTTAACTCATTTCCAGGTCAGAATTAAAGAGGTTTTCACAGTCTAGGTCCATATCATAGGTCAAAGGTTCAAAGCAAGGAATCATAGCAAAGGTATCAAATCAGAGGCTAAACAGATCAGAACATGACAGAGATCATAGGAAACCTTACAGAGAAGGTCAGAATATCTGTACCTTATTCCAGAAGCAAACACAAATCAGAAATGGATGACACAAAGTGAATCAGGACTTCTCTTTCTTCACACCTAGAGGGGTAGACAAGAATTACAAACCCTTCTATTTTAAGTAACTTCCATATTTAGCAGGTTTCCAAATTTAGCTTTTAGATTCATCAAGTCACTCTTTTAGTCCTTTAGGTTTCATAATTTACACTTTATACCCCTTTACTTATCAAAGTTACAAAATGAAACCCTAGATTTACTTAGTTTACATTTTAACCCCTCTCATTAATTTATTAACACATCACGCATTTTATTTTCCAAGATTACAGAGTGTACCTTCAAATTAACTTATTATACGAATTATACCCTCAAGTCTCACGATTCACAATTTATAACCCTTCGCTTAGGAAAATAACAATTCACACCCTTTTTACATGTCTTGACAGTTTTTAGGTATTAACTGGACTCGTTTTAAATAATTTGCAAACCATATTAAATCTTCGAAATAAAATCTATAAAAATTCACAGACGTTCCCAGGGTCTTGAGTATTTTATGTAATTTTTCCAGATTTTATTAAGTTGTCAAGATACGAACTAAAAATCCTTTTTCCCAACCTGTTCCAGAACCGGATTAATTAAAAACACCCGACCATTTTTCATCTTCTTTCCCAGTCTAGAAAATTTATAAAATTCTACAAAAATTTCAGTAATTATCTAACATGTGATATATTACTCAGCTAAAAGGACACATCCTAATTCGTTATGGTTTGAAAATGATAAATGAAAAACCCGGACTGATTTTCCAGACTTTACAAATACGACCAGACACATGATTTTCTAAAAATCAAAAAGTAACCTTCCATGCCTCTAAAAATTATAAACTAAATTTTCCCAGGTAGCTCTTTCAATGAACTTAGTTTTAGACTCTTAAAACACCCAAAAACTCGATCCCATCATTTAGTTACAGCCGGTTAAAGTCGAGCAAAAATCCAACTCAGAAACAGCCATCACAGAAACATGTTTATTTTGGGGTTTTAGCCATTCCAATCACTAATTATTGACATAAAACGTTTTTCGATGAGTTCATCCATGATTAGGTCGAATTAATACAGGTCATAACATGATCAAATCGAATAATTACCTCACAAACTCTCCTGGTCGATTTATACATAATAGATTTTAGGGTTTTCTTAACTTGTTATTTTATGTGACATTTTATGTGGTTAATGATTCGATTAGAACAAAAGGCAAGAACAAGGATTGAGCAAGGACGATACCATACCCTTGTAGACAACGAAGAACACGAACACAAGATCAAAACACCACACGAGTTGGGTCTTCTTCTTCCTTTGGTCGATCGGCAGCAACAAACATCAAGGAGAACACATGTTTTTGATTAGTTTTTGCTTTATAAATTCGTATGGGTCAAGATTAGGATTATCGGGTTACCTTGTGATGACGAGACATGAATTAAGAACAAGATTCAAGGCTTCTTTGGTGGTTCTTGTGGATCGAATGGCAGCAACACACAAAGGGAGGTCGACACTTTGATGAGGGATTTTAGGGTTGTTGTTTTGGTGGTTCGGTATAAGAAAAAAAAAATAATGGACCGAATATTTGTTTGGGTTTATTTAGGGGAAAGATCAATCACCATTGTGGGCTTAACAAAATTGTACAAATCATGAACTTGGACCTCCAAATGGGCAAGGGGGGGGGGGGCGGCACATATAGTTTGTTCTTCTTTTTTTTTTTGTACAACATTTATATAATGCAATGTTTTTAATTATGTTTGGACTTAGGTTAAGTGTTAATTAGTTAATATTCGTAAGTTCTCAAAGTTTTAAATTCGAGGGTATTTTTGTCTTTTCGGATTGTTTAAATTTTCGGGTTTTACAACTCTTCCCCTCTTAAAAGAAATTTTCGTCCTCGAAAATTGAAGTGCGAAGGTTAGACGAAGTCGTAGCAAATCGCAAAAGATCGTCACGAACATTCTCATGCACGGGGAGGTTCTTCCAAAAAGAAAAGCTCATATGGGATGCGAACAAGATTTCAAATCGAATTCTACAGGAGTTCAAGGTTTATAACCGAGGTCAACAGAATGCAAAACGAGAGTCCAACTCATCCGGGTATTTAATGAACGAAGGCAGAGTATACGCACAGGTAGGATGAACCTAAAATCTCACTAGTCATGGATAATCCAACGGATATCAAATTCTAAACTTCTTAGGTACTTCCCAAGATATCCTATGGCCACAATGAGGGCACGTTATATGGTATAAGTATTATCACGTTGATCAGGCGTCATAATACTAGCACCACATAAATATGCCTTCATGATGATCACACTTTATCTCGAGTCGTAAGCAAAACAACCTATCTTAATCCACCTAGTACTTCTATAGTCTCGGAGGTCAACAAAATCAAATGTCATAATCAAGAGGGAAAACCAAACTACTCGCCATGGAGATTCTCAAAATGCCCAAGAGGCATTGAAATGATTAACAAAAGATCAGAGGTCAGAGTCGGAATCTGAAGGTAAGGATCAAATAGTGTCAGGAAATTACTATGAAATTTTCAATGGCTTCAAGATTTATTTAGGTTTCAAAACTTAGGTGGTGCAAGGCATAAACTTTCACTTTCCACGAGGGATCTCAAGAGTCTTTAACCAAAAGCAAGGCACGAATCAGAGTGATGCGGAAGCAATGATACTTAAACAAAAGGCTTATAATCTACCCATTCCTCACTGGTCAGAACTTAAGTTCCTATAGGGAAATCCTAAAGCAAATTTTCAAAGGTTGTCTTACGAGCGCCTACAGGGAAAGCTTAGTGGTCCTAACTTACACAGGTCAAGGGTAAATGTATTACGAGTCGCAGCCTGTATCTCTGATACCATAATTGTAACACCCCAACCCGACAAGGGCAAAGGTGTCACAGATACGGATTCTTATCAGAACAAACACAAGCATATGACATAAATAATACAATAGGATTCCAAGGGTTACAAACAAAAATCTGAAATTTCAAGGTTTCAAGCGAGATATACAATAATCACTAAGTCTGAATATAACTTTTCAAATCATCTCTAATCCAAATTAGCTAGCAAGGTCTTCTAAGTCCAAGGTCCTCTCTAATAACAACCCAGCTTTCAACTAAAACCTGCCGTACACGAAAGAAAACGTACGGCTGAGCTTACAAAGCCCAGTGAACAGATATATAATAAACGGAAACGAAAGCAAAAGCAATGAAAGTAAAAGGAAAAGCACAGACATAGTATAAGAAATAGATAAGTCAAGGTACAGAGAGAGAGTAAAGGTTTAGGACAGTAATCCACCACGAGCCCAGAAACATATCATATCAAATCACATACCAGGGTGTATGGAGGGGTGACCTCAGCATACCAAGACAAGGTTGAGGGGATACCTCCAGGGTTGGAGTTGCAAGCTCCCAGGGTTGTGAAAGGCATGTATTGCACACAGTACCAGTCACCAGACATACCAGATATATCAGAACCAGAACAAGACTAGGATGCATCCATTCGCCCCCCAAGAACAAATCATATTGGCCATATCAGAAATCACATAAGCGCGCATAACAGAATCAGAATGGGGACGGTGTAACCAAATCACTAGGGCTACACACTAGTCATGCCAGTGGTGCATCACAGACACGGCCATGTTACCTTCATGGCTAGGGTCACAAATTTGGCTCGGGTATCAAACTGGGAGTCAAAGGTCCAGGTCATAGGTTCATATTATAATCAGGGTGTCATATCAGAAGGTTCAACATCAGAAGGTCAACATCAGAAGGTCAATATCAGAAGGTCAATATCAGAAGGTCAATAATCCAAGTTCCATAGTAACAGTTCATTTAAAAAGGTTTCTAATTAAGAGTCCATTTAAAACAATCTTTTAATAATGGTCTTCATAAAAATGATCTTTCAAAACGGTTTTTCATAACGATGGTATTTTTAAATAGTTTTCATAAAAGTTAGTAAAATCCCAATTAAAAGAGTATTGTATCCTATTTGTAAACATCATTTTAAAATAGCTTTTTCTTAACTCATTTCCAGGTCAGAATTAAAGAGGTTTTCACAGTCTAGGTCCATATCATAGGTCAAAGGTTCAAAGCAAGGAATCATAGCAAAGGTATCAAATCAGAGGCTAAACAGATCAGAACATGACAGAGATCATAGGAAACCTTACAGAGAAGGTCAGAATATCTGTACCTTATTCCAGAAGCAAACACAAATCAGAAATGGATGACACAAAGTGAATCAGGACTTCTCTTTCTTCACACCTAGAGGGGTAGACAAGAATTACAAACCCTTCTATTTTAAGTAACTTCCATATTTAGCAGGTTTCCAAATTTAGCTTTTAGATTCATCAAGTCACTCTTTTAGTCCTTTAGGTTTCATAATTTACACTTTATACCCCTTTACTTATCAAAGTTACAAAATGAAACCCTAGATTTACTTAGTTTACATTTTAACCCCTCTCATTAATTTATTAACACATCACGCATTTTATTTTCCAAGATTACAGAGTGTACCTTCAAATTAACTTATTATACGAATTATACCCTCAAGTCTCACGATTCACAATTTATAACCCTTCGCTTAGGAAAATAACAATTCACACCCTTTTTACATGTCTTGACAGTTTTTAGGTATTAACTGGACTCGTTTTAAATAATTTGCAAACCATATTAAATCTTCAAAATAAAATCTATTAAAATTCACAGACGTTCCCCAGGGTCTTGAGTATTTTATGTAATTTTTCCAGATTTTATTAAGTTGTCAAGATACGAACTAAAAATCCTTTTTCCCAACCTGTTCCAGAACCGGATTAATTAAAAACACCCGACCATTTTTCATCTTCTTTCCCAGTCTAGAAAATTTATAAAATTCTACAAAAATTTCAGTAATTATCTAACATGTGATATATTACTCAGCTAAAAGGACACATCCTAATTCGTTATGGTTTGAAAATGATAAATGAAAAACCCGGACTGATTTTCCAGACTTTACAAATACGACCAGACACATGATTTTCTAAAAATCAAAAAGTAACCTTCCAGGCCTCTAAAAATTATAAACTAAATTTTCCCAGGTAGCCCTTTCAATGAACTTAGTTTTAGACTCTTAAAACACCCAAAAACTCGATCCCATCATTTAGTTACAGCCGGTTAAAGTCGAGCAAAAATCCAACTCAGAAACAGCCATCACAGAAACATGTTTATTTTGGGGTTTTAGCCATTCCAATCACTAATTATTGACATAAAACGTTTTTCGATGAGTTCATCCATGATTAGGTCGAATTAATACAGGTCATAACATGATCAAATCGAATAATTACCTCACAAACTCTCCTGGTCGATTTATACATAATAGATTTTAGGGTTTTCTTAACTTGTTATTTTATGTGACATTTTATGTGGTTAATGATTCGATTAGAACAAAAGGCAAGAACAAGGATTGAGCAAGGACGATACCATACCCTTGTAGACAACGAAGAACACGAACACAAGATCAAAACACCACACGAGTTGGGTCTTCTTCTTCCTTTGGTCGATCGGCAGCAACAAACATCAAGGAGAACACATGTTTTTGATTAGTTTTTGCTTTATAAATTCGTATGGGTCAAGATTAGGATTATCGGGTTACCTTGTGATGACGAGACATGAATTAAGAACAAGATTCAAGGCTTCTTTGGTGGTTCTTGTGGATCGAATGGCAGCAACACACAAAGGGAGGTCGACACTTTGATGAGGGATTTTAGGGTTGTTGTTTTGGTGGTTCGGTATAAGAAAAAAAAATAATGGACCGAATATTTGTTTGGGTTTATTTAGGGGAAAGATCAATCACCATTGTGGGCTTAACAAAATTGTACAAATCATGAACTTGGACCTCCAAATGGGCAAGGGGGGGGGGGCGGCACATATAGTTTGTTCTTTTTTTTTTTTTTTGTACAACATTTATATAATGCAATGTTTTTAATTATGTTTGGACTTAGGTTAAGTGTTAATTAGTTAATATTCGTAAGTTCTCAAAGTTTTAAATTCGAGGGTATTTTTGTCTTTTCGGATTGTTTAAATTTTCGGGTTTTACTCGCTAGCTTGGGTGTCACATTTCACTCCTGTAGAAGTAATGATAGGAACATTAGTTTGTTTCACTGTCACATGCTTTCCAGATTTTGATGTGCTGGGTTCTGATATTCTTGATGGCAAATCAAAGGTTACATGCTTGTTTTTAATAGTGGATGATGATGCACTTAATCTATCTCTTTGGTTGCTAGACTTGGGACCCGTGCCAATGGCATATTCTAACTGTTCCTGGATCCTTTTTGTGAGGACGCAGGCATAACCTACTGCCTTATCAAGTGGTTTTTCTATTCTGTCCTCTTCCACAACCTCACGAAGAGTGTCAAGTCCATCCCTAAGGTGACAGAGATACATTTGATGGACAGGTCTGTTGTTTCTCATGGGAAATGGAATAGGCCCCACATCAACATCGTACATTTTACAAGCAGAGACCTTTGATGCAACACAATTACAAGAGGTGCATGGCATTTTTCCTTTCACCTGAGTCTTAAGATTCTCAATTTCATTTAACAAAGAAGTTATCTTTTCATTATGACTATTTCTTGTAACTTTAATTGAGTCATATAACTCTTTGTAATGCTGTTTAATCTTAGAATTTTCTTCTCGAAAACACTCATTTTCATAATGTAACTTATTGATGGTGTCTTGATATTGAAAATTCTGAGAATCTGAAGACGAAGGTTTATTGGTGCCATACACATCACACTTGTTGGATTTCAATTGGGCAATTTGGGCCCTCAACAGTCGAATCGTGTTTGTGTGAGCTTGAATCTTTTCATCTCGTTTGCTTAATTCAAAATATGTATCAAACTCAGGAGCATCCAAGGATGTCTTGTCATTTGATATTTTGCATTTTTCTTCTAAATGTTGATATTTTAGTTGCAGATTTAGATAATCAACCTCTAATTTTGAAAAACGTTTAACCATGTTATCATGGTCATCATTTTGAATTTTGTCAAGCAATTTCACATTCTCCCCCTCAAGCTCAACAACACGATTCTGGGTAACATTTAAAGCAATAGCATACTCATGAAATTGACAAGCAGATAAAGCAGAATCAGTAGCAGTATAAAATACATCTTGCGCAATACATCTAGCAATCAAGTTGTCATTGGCAATGAGTATGTTTTTCCTTTCAATTTCACAACTCTTAAGTTCTATTGCACATTGAGTTACCTCATTTTCCATGTCTTTAAACACTACTTTCATTTCATTTATTTTGGTTTTAAGAGCAGTTTGCATCCCTTCAAAATGTTCTTTAAGTAGTTTAAAGAATGGCATGACCTCAGTCAAGTAACACCTTTTTGCGTGCTCAAAACACCTTTCCCCCTCAGTAATTCCGGTTGGTGTGATTCTCTTCTTACATGTTTTATCAAAATCAGCAAATAGTTGCCAAAGCACGTATAAGCTAATTAAGGTTTTGCATTCAGTGGGAAGAGACAAAGGAACCAAATTCCTAGGTGTATTGGGAGGATACACCGTTATGGACGCAACTTTTCTAAGGGATGGGGTGTTGGCTTTAAGTTTATCTTCCTTTAGCTTTTCTATATCTTGTGACCAAAATATTTGTTCAGGTGTTAACTTCTTTTGAGGAGCAAACACAGTCAAACGATTCTCCTCATAATAATCATGGGGCTTGACTATTACTCGTTTGGCTATGCACATGGGATCCCTCATTTTCTCATTCATTTTTTCTCTTTTTCGCACTTCTATCTCATCTGCCTCATTCAAGGATACAACCTCAGGTGGTTCATGATTGGGCATAATCATCACATTGGCATCATATAATGCAGGTTTGGCTACCTTAGCAATCTTAAGAAGAGCTAATTGAGATTCACCTACATTGCTTTCACTATGCTTGTCACTTAACTTTCGGTGCTTATGAATCATTTGGGCAGTCTGTCTGGTTTGGTCTTGTGTGTACAACTTATCTTCAAGTTTATTCTTTAATGTTTTGAGTCTAGAGAAATCATCTAAGATTTTAGATTCTTTTTCTTTGAATTCTAGCTTAAGCCTATTTACACAATTCTGTACTTCCTGTTTTTGTTTGACAGACATATCTAGCTGGCTTTTCAAAGAATTCAACTCTTGTTTTAATGTTTCTTCTCTCACTCTAGAGTCTTTTATAAGAGTACGCAACTGACCTTCCATTTTTTGCTCACGTTCAGTTAGTTCAAACTTAGCAATCTGTTCATACATAGCTACTTCTTCCTTATAGATGTTTAGTCTAGTGATCAAGTTATCATTAGGAGCAAGTACAGTGTTTTCATGCCACTCACATGCATTATCAACGTCACATGTATTTTCTAAGGCACACACGTTATTAACAACACAAGCATTATTATCAACAGAAGATTCTCCATCTTGTACATCAGGGACGTTGTTGTGAGTCAAATATTGTTCATATGGAATCATATTGCTATTTTCCATGTCAACATTATTTGAGTCAGAAACATCTCCCTGTTGTACTTCGTTGGGAATCTTTGGTTCATCAACTACTTCATATGTGTCGTAAAGTTTTAGTACCTCAGAAATCACAGATGCATTTGAAGAACCAGCTTGTCGAGGTGATGAAGCCAAGGATGACAAGTTAGCCATGAAGACTGTTTGAGCCGTTGGTTCATCATCCACATCAGAGTCAAATGCATCACAATCATCAGCTTTGAAGATGTTGGGATCGTTGAGTGCTAGATCCTGAACTGGTTGCTCATCCACATCTTCATCAAAAGTATTTCCCCCATCACCACCCAAAAACAACAATTCTTCCTCATCCAATACAGCTCCATTCTCTTGAGCCTGCATCAACAGCATCTTATCCTTGAAGTAATCTGAATTCTGAGGACGTTTCGGTTGATTGCAACTCCTGGCTATGTGTCCCAGTCCACCACAATTATAACACTTGAGCTGTTTCCCCTGCCCCTGATTGGCATTCCCCGCTCTGTTCTGCACATTACCTCGACCCATGTTTCTTCCTGCTCTCCCTTGCACATTCTGAACCACAATTTTCCCATCCTCCACCATTGCTAGATTGCGTGGGTTGGATGAGTTTCTTAACTGATTGTTGGTCTGAGGGATAGATGCTTTAAATTGTTGAACCAGTAATGATACTTGGTTGGTGAGGTTATCAATCATTTTGTCGGTCTGAGAATAGCCTGAGTCGAGTTGTGAGCTCATAGTAGAATATGGTGAGTGAAGTTGATGATAACCTTGGTTAGGTGATGGTTGGGTGTTTGGTAGAGCACTTGCCATAAATGCCAGTGAGTCATTAGGAGTTGAAGGATTTAGCTTTTCTCTCAGCACCCGATCGTAGGCAGCATGCTTCTCATGTTGTTGTAGGTAGGCATACAACTGTTCATAGTTAGTGTCTCTCAGACCTTTGTTGAGTTTGACAGCAGTAACAAATCTGTCCCATTCTGGAGTCATGTTGTTCACAAACTTTGAGTTAAGTTGGATGTTGGGCATAGTCATTCTTATCATCCTCATGTCATTCACCAACTTATGGAATCTCACATAGTAATCTGTGACATTCTCTCCTGGGTTCATTTTGAAGTGTTCAAACTCATCATACAATTGTGATTCACGGTCTTCTTTTGTGAGTTCTGACCCAGCTAGCAACATCTTTACATTGTCCCACACTGCTTTAGCTTCAGTGTTGAAATTGATGAGTTTGTAGACATCCTTTGGCAAACCTTGAATGACAATGTTTGAGGCCCTAATGTCAGCATCATACCTCTTCTTTTCCTCCTCATTAAGGTCATTGTAAGTGCGTGGTCTGTCAATTCCAAAGGTGACTGTGCCATCTTCACCAGTAGTAACAACATCTCAGGTGGTACCCATCTGAAATGGTCCTTCATCAATGGACTTAAGGATGTTTGCTCCATTCTCTTTTCCCAAGCAGTAAAGCCGTATTCGTTGTGCCCACGACTCATAGTCCGTCCTATCTAGCATAGGCGGACGGGTATCGGACCCTGCTGCTTGAATGTCATCGGATGCGGTGCTTGTAATGCTGGCCATAATGTAACACCCCGAAAATCGTAATGAAGCAGCGGAAGTCTAATTTGGGGTATTACATCTTAGATCGTAGTCATAATTATAGAAAACGACTCGAAAGAGACGTTTTGTGAAAATTTGTTATCATTCATCAATTTAAAATCAGAGTTGTCAACAACAGAATCATAATATTTAAAAGTACAAAATGAAAATGTTTAAGATGAATGAAAACATTTGTTTTTGGACATCGTCCAAAGGGGCCCTGTTCCACTCCGTGCCATAAGCTTCTTTAGATACCTGAGATAAACATGCTTAAAATGTCAACACAAAGGTTGAGTGAATTCACAGTGTTTTATTTGTAATAGTTTGAACACAAGGTAAATAATAGTGAAAACAATGATATTGCAGGGGTAATAAATAGATAAATATTGCACTAAGCCTCATGAAACGCAAACCTTAACGTGTAGGGGTAGTAATAATAAATATCCCAATCATAGCAATGATATGGGTGATAAATGCCCTGGTGTAGGAGTTTTGCCATACTCAAATTCGAATAAAGTGCATTTGTCTATCAATCCGGCTAACACTATGGCTATCTATCCGGCTAGTACAAATGGGATGTCAACTTCCAATAGATCTATTCACAAAATTCGCGTTCACTCGCAAGTAATTAATGGTTCATGATAAAGGGACTTTTAAATTGGCGGGGTAATAACTTAGGCAAATATTTCTTAGCAATATCAATCAGGGAAGCATACAGGAAAAACACTTGTGTTCGGTTTTATAGCATGTATCTCCCCACGGGATTTGAAAACATAGTAAAAAGTGGGACTATGAACTCACCTCAGTAGTAGTAGAATCTGTGATGCAATAGAGTCAAATGATAGGGGGTAGTTCCGCCGCGTGACCTAGATTAGTATGACATAATTTAGTTTGCAGACTAAGTTCAAGACTCCACGAATTTAATTCAAAAGTTTTAAAGTGTGTATGTTGTTGTTACTGGTGTGGCAGCATTTAAGTTTAAAACCATGTTTTGAAGTTATTGGCTCAACGGGTTGTACGAGCGTACCAAAAGAATTGGAATAGCGATTCTTGACTTAACAATAATCGGAAAGATACGCGCGAAGGATAACAATTATGAAATGTCAAGGTGAACGATTTATAGGATGGTTGGCGTTTAAATGAAAGTACGTGTGTATATTTATATGAGTCATTTATTATATCGGCATGGTTTGAAAATAAGCTTGTGTTAATAGATCGCAAAATTTATAAAAAGGGATTTGAAAATCATTTTATAGCTTTTTTAATTTATTAATGGTATTGATAAAACATGTCAATTGTTAAGTATATATATAGTTAACGAAAATGAGTTTGAATCCTTTACAATTGCGACATATATTTATATATATAACGGTTTCTCCCATTTTCTTTATTTGCGAAAATAATTTATATTTTCAATATGAAATGTACAAGTCAAGTTTATATATATGTACATATAGCGTTGACAAATTTTATAGTGACGTGTATTAATATGTCGTGTTACGTTATTAATTTAAGTAACACATAGAGTTGTTATAAATATAGATATGTCGTGTTTTGACGAGTAGTGACGATGGCAAAATTTTATGGAATGAGTATAGTACACGAGTTCGTGTCATAACTGGGTTGTGGCCCAACAGGTTTGAATGGGCTAAACAAACCTGACAGCCCTTATATGAATTTCGGTTTATGGGCTAGAAAAGGTGTACAAAAGAAAGAATTGGTATGTTGGGTTGCTTGGTGGGCTGTGGCCCAACCAAGATTTTGCTTGGGTCAGTCTATCACAGGTCAAGGGAAAACATGAAACAATTTCCACTTGAGGTTAACTGCTTTTTGCATCAAGGCAGTAGGAATCAAGGAAGCAAAAAAAGAAGCCAAAAAAAATATACTTGCCTATTAATGTTTATACCCAACACACGAAACAAAAGTACAACAGGGATTTTATTTCAACAAGTGACTCACAAAATCAAAATGGTTCCTTGGGTGAGACAGTCGCAAAACGCAGGAGGAACAAAAAGGGATATTTGTATCTCACGCTCAAATCTAGTACTAAATTCTTAAACTTTCAAAGGAGTTCACCTCATTAGCATATCCAGTTTATATTGACGCAAGAAGGAAAAATATATCGTTGTGACTTATACCTTATTTCAACGCCGGTTAAGGGTGGGTTTTGGGACTCAAAAAGCAAAACGGTTTGTAGGAATTTTGCAGACAAATGATAAGGTTTTATAGAGATAATACTAGACTCAACAAAATTTCGAGCATCAACAAGAGGCTACCAAATATTGAGTACAACTCAAGTTTGTGACTATATTCGTCCAACAAAGCAACTTAGCCTCGACACCGAGATCACAGCTTAACCAAATTTATACTTGGGTCACCAAACTTACTCGAATCACACTCTATTTACACCAACAATTTAGACTCGAGATGTGTACGATTCAAGAACAATAACAAAAGAACCAAACGTTATCAAACCGAGCCAAGATTAATTTTTAATACCATTTTTCATTAACTCTAACCACACCAACAACAACAATCATCGGTAACAATTCAAGATTTCAAAAGAAGGGGACATTTACGGAAGCATAATCATGTTCGAATAAGAACATCAAAGCAAGGTAATCTCATAAATTATTCAACAAGAGAAGACTAAAAACCTTACAAAAGAATGTAGCCGATTGACAATGAGACCAAGAAGATCAAACCCGGATCCGAAAGCTCCAAAACCCACTTCCTTCTCCAATTCGAATCGCAACTTTAACCCTGATCTTGAGAACTTCTCAGATTGAGGTGTGGTTGTAGTTTGGTGTGATTCGAATGGTGTCTCGGAGGTGTGGATTTAAGGATGAAAGTAGAGTTAGGCTCCATATTACTTTCGGATTTTCGAGTGAATAACCTAACTCTTTTGGTGTTCTATCTCTATATCTATGGTTCCTTAATCTATGTTGGCCCGTGACTAAGGAAGAAGACAAGGTTTTCTAAGTCAAAGGTTGAGATTGAGATGGTGATGGATCGGTGTTCATGGGGAAGAGGTGGAGGCGACAAATATAAGGATAGGGTAGCAGATTTTGGTTTATGTGTTAGTGGAGGGTGATATTTAATTTTAAGTAGTGAGTAGATTATTAGCTAAGGTGGGGTAAATTATTACCCGCGTCTCGTTAATCAGTATCAAGTCTGGACCCGTCCTAAAATGTCTCTAATCTGAGAGTTCATATTTTTAGGGTCGACATATATCATTTGAGCTTATCCCCGAGTCCTTAATTATCTTCTAATATTCGTGACTTTCTGCCTGTTCCTGGTTTTAAATTATTAGACCTATGCCATACTTTCACGGTGTCGGAACGCGAGCGAGCTATTCATGGTGAGTTTGAATTCGTTGGGGTGACTTGGTGATCGTTGCCATATATATATATATATATATATATATATATATATATATATATATATATATATATATATATATATATATATATATATATATATATATATATAATGTAGTCCGCACAAAAGGTTATTTAACATAAATTGGTATTATTCGGTGATTAACAGTATTAATGACATGGGATTTTTACGAGGTATTACACTTGTAATGCTGGCCATAATGTATACGGGATTTTACAGTTCTTGTGATTTAACCGAGAAATTGACTCTTTCGCGAGACTTTCTAAAATCACCAAGACACAAACCGTAAACTAATGAGTATCTTGCAAGATAGAATTTTAAGTCCTAACTCAAGGAAACACAAATCTCAATTGATCAAATCGCAAAGATTCAAGACACAGCTTGACAAATCGCAACAAGACACATCACAAGCTTATCAAATCACAATAAGTCAAGTCACAAGTGTTAGCTTGCAACGTCAAATCGCAATAGATCAACTCGCAACAATCAAATCGCAATGAGTCAAATAGCAACTTGTCAAATCGCAGACAATCAAATGGCAATTTGTTAACTATGAGTCAAAATGCAAAGTTCAACTCGCAAGTGCTCAAGTCGCAACTTACTATTACAAATCGCAACAGACAAATCACAACCCTGAGGATACAAACCGCAATAGACAAATCACAACCCTGAGGATACAAACCGCAACAGACAAATCACAACCCTGTGGATACAAGCCGCAACAGACAAGTCGCAAGTCTAACAAGTCGCTACCCTGACAGACACTAGTCGCAACCGCAACAGACAAGTCGCAAACCTAACAAGTCGCTACTCTGACAGACAAGTCGCAAGTCTAACAAGTCGCTACCCTGACAGACACTAGTCACAACCACAAATCGCAAGTCACAAGAAGACAGAACTGTCACTATCTTGGTCAAAACGCAACACACTAAACGCCAGACACGTCGCTTTCTTAGCGGTTTGTCGTCTTTTGCCAAATCCGGTAATGGGCCAAATCGCAACTTCGAGGTACCACAAAATGCTACTTTCACTTACCCCACAGTACACAAATCGCTACTATGAAGCTTTCATAGAAGGACAAAACGCTACGAAGAACACCTTTCTACAAACCCTCGAATCTGCCTAAAACCACCACACATAGCCTGAAACTATGATTCCAAACACCAAACACTACTTCAATACTATCCCTAAGCTAGAAAGTACAAGATCTAACAACTTCTATCTACTAAACATAGCGCAAAATAGAATTTTTGAGAACCTAACTATTCGAACCAAAAGTGCCCAAAACTACATAAATCCGTGAATATAACCATGCATGGACCTAACCATGGCTCTTGATACCAATTGTAGTATATTCACAATCAAAGAAACACAAGATTGGGACTAGTTGATGGATCGAATAGAAGAAAATGTAGAGAGAGGTAGGAGAGTTGGAACCTTAGTGAGAGAAAGAGAAGTAGGATGTATTAGATTGAAATGAAGGTCCAACCCTCTCCTTTGGTGGAGAGGGATATTTATACTACTACATAGGGTACCCCTAGTGGGTTGTGGAGCGAGCTGACAGTGGGTAAAGACCCGACCCACTCCACAATATTAATAATAACTAAACTACTACTAATATTACTAATTATCCTACGAGCTATGATGTGCTAATAAGTACTTGGGGTGACCGAGTCTTCAACTGAATATTTATATTCCTAACACTTTTTCAGTTAGCATAAGCTCATATTAGCTTCTAATAGCTATTTGTGAGCTTATTAGTGTTTAAATCTGTTTTAATCTCAAAAATCCAAAAAAGTCAACAAAAGTCAAATAAGTTGTTGTGGATGATAAGCCAGTCCTGGAAGGGATTATTGCTGTTACTAGCTTATCTTTTGACAAGCTAGAGCTTGTAGAGTAGCTCCTCGAGCATAATTTGCCCTGTTTGTGCAAGGGCTTTTGTAAGTTCCTTTGATTTTCATGTTTTTAAGTGCACTTAGCTTATTTTTGTTCATTTAAGTGCTTATTTGATTAACTTCTGCTCATTTGTTATAGTTGTAGCTATTTTATGCTTATTTGATAGGTTTCATTTAGTTTTTCTTGTTTTTACTTAAAAACCTCAAAAAGACCAAAAATAGCTTAATCTAGTTAGAGCTTAAGATAGTGCTTAATTTATGTTCTAAGTTGTTCATAAGTGCTTATAATACCTAGTGAACCATTTGTCTTCTCAAGTTTGAGCTTAATTTGGTCTAGTTAATCATAAAAACCAAAACAGTCTCACTTTAAGGGGTGTTTGACACAACTTGGTTCTTTGACTTTTAAGCTGCTCATCTCAGTTTGACCATTTGGAATGTTTTTGTTAAGCTTCATTTGATTGTTATAAGCTGAATTTAAGTAATTTTTAGTTGATTTGAATGATCTTGCAGGTTTGAGTTGATTTTCTAAGTTTTTGAGTACTTAACTGCTACTTTTACCCTTTTGCGGTTAGATCTTGATTTAGTACTTGTATTTGTTGTTTTTATGTTCACTCAAGTATTATAAGTTGATTCCTAAGAGTAGATTGCATTACAAA
The DNA here is from genome assembly GCA_021014915.2 of Artemisia tridentata subsp. tridentata. Classification (NCBI taxonomy): domain Eukaryota; kingdom Viridiplantae; phylum Streptophyta; class Magnoliopsida; order Asterales; family Asteraceae; genus Artemisia; species Artemisia tridentata. The sequence goes on from CP139505.1 coordinate 154,557,896, forward strand.
TAGTTTTGAGGTAGAATTTGGTCATATTTAGTTAATACCCCACAGCAGAACCCAAAGTTCATAAAGCAGTCTGCATCAGTTTTTTTACATCATTTAAAGTGCTTATTTGCTGTTTTTAGTTCCTGAATTTCATTATACAAGTTGTTGGCCCATTGCTTATTGCTGCTCCGCACTTTTTAGATGTTATCTCAGCTTATTGGTTATCATTTAGTAGCTCTAAATAGTTAAGTTGAGGGCTGCAATACTGATGCATCAGGGGACTTTTGCCCCAAGTAACAGTTTTCCAAGCTCATTTATAAGCTCATATAAGCTCCTTAGTGTCCAATTTTTGGTTTTTAATTAGCTTGTAGTATGAACTTTACATGTTTCAACTTATTTTAGGTTTTTGAGTTTTTTTTTTGGTTGGCTTATTATAGGCTGCAATCATTAGATCGGGCCTGCATATCCTAAAATTGTCTCAACCAGCTTGTGTTTATGAATTTTAATAAGTTCATTATAAGCTCAATTAATCTAAAATTTGGTACAGTTACTATTTGATTGCTAGTATACTTGTTTCACATTTTTTTGATTTTTTATATTAGCTTTTAGATAGCTTTTTCATAGCTGCAAGTAGGCCCCTTAGGCTGTTTGAATCAGTTTAGTGTCTATTAGCTTTTGTTTGCTTTTCAGTTTATTTTCTTATTTAGATTAGCTTATTAGTCTAATACTGCTTATTTAGGTTTGATTAGGGTGTCTTTAGCTTATTTGAACCTTATTTTAGCTTTTAGCTTCTTTTATTAGCTTTTAACTTTTCAAATTTTCATTTTAAAAACCTTTTAAGCTTGCTGTTGGTACTCTTAGCTTATTTCTCAGCTTATTTAAGCTTTTCAGAAATATCGTTTTCACAAAAAAGTCTCTATTTTAGCTTGTAATTAAATTTCCAAAAAGAAAAAAAAAAATAGTTTTTCAAAAAAGGTGCACCAGGGATTCGAACCTGGGACCTCTAGCACAACCACACCTCAACACGCACCACTACCAACCGCCCTTGGATCTTTTTCAGTTTATCTTTGCAAAGTTTTATATTTAACCAACCTTTTCACTATTAAGCTTATTTATCCTTTTTGCTTATTAACTGCTTATTTCAATAAGCAGTCAACTTCATTATATTTTTCCTTGTTTCTCCTTAACTTTTAGCACCTTTCTGGAAATTTTGATAATTTTTCACTTTTGTTTGATATTTTTTATATATTTTTCATTTCAAAATAGTTTTTAATTCATAAAAATTAAAATAAAAATCTAAAAAATACAAATCTTTTTTCTAAAATTTTCTTTTATCATTTAGGACTTATGAAAATTATATTTGCATCCGTAGGGTTAATGTCTATAGATTTTGGTTTTTAGGCTCGTTTTTGGATTTCCCGGTTTACGTTTTTAGTTTAATTTCGTTCGTGCTTTGCTTTGCTTTGTTTATTTACTTTCCATAACTTTATTAGAAATATAAAAACAAAATTCCAAAATCATCCTTCAAGCACTTTAATTTCAAACCGAAAACAAAATCCTCGATTCACACCTCGTCGAAAAACGACCCGGGTAATCACTTGCCCGGTATCTCATATCGGATTCTGTTGTGTTTTACTCGTTGACCTTTTTGCTAAAAAGTTGACTTGTACATTCCCAACGGATCAATTTTTGGCGCCATTGCCGGGGAGGTTGTGTTGCGACAATATCGTTAAGGTTTAAACGATTAGTGACTTGAAGATCCTTCGTCGTGAAGTTATCGCTTTCATAAAAATATAAAATACAAAAATATTTTTCTTTTTCTTTGTATATATATATAAGATAAAAAAAAATACAAAAACATTTTTTATTTTATTGTGTTAAATAAAGATAAAAGACAACCTCAATATAATACTCTCAACTTTGAGTATTATCATAATAAGTTCCCAAACAAAAGATCAAAACTTGCCTTTGTATCACTCGCGAAAATCGGCTCACCTTTGATTGATAAACTAACTATAAGAGGGGTATAAAGAGGGGCGATCCAATGAACTTCGCCCCGAAAAGAGATCCATTCTTCTCTTCCGCTCCTTTGTGCGTTTATCTTTTAAAGAACTACCGTACACTTGTTGATTATTGGTTTAAGTTCCTTGTGTTTTGATTCGGTCTCGTTTTAATTGAGTTGTTTTTTTAGTGCATGCGCACTCGTTCTTCTACGTCATCAAGTCCTTTACTTGAACTCGTAAAAATTCCAAGAAGACGTAATCGAAGGCGTTCCACCCCAATAGTCGAACCCGAGATTCGTACTATTCCCAATCCTTCGATTGTCATAATGGCGGATGATCGTACCATGCCTGAGCTTCTCCAAGCACCCACCGAGGGTTACGGAGACGCTATCGTTGTTCCGGCAATCGTTGCTGATAGCTTTGAGTTTAAGACCGGGTTGCTATCCTTAGTAACTTCAAGTCAATATTTTGGATTTGAGAGGAACGATCCTCATTCCCACATTCGATGGTTTAACAAGATCACCTCTACCATCAAATACAGAAATGTTCCTCAAGAAGCTATCAAACTACTTCTTTTTCCTTTTTCTCTCGAGGGGGCCGCCCGAATTTGGCTCGAAAAACAACCCCCTTGTTCGATCGAAACATGGGAAGATTTAGTATCGAAGTTTGTGAATGAATTCTTTCCTCCGTCTAAAACCACAAGCCTTAAAAATGAAATCACCAAATTCACTCAAAAATTTGATGAATCCTTTAGTGAAGCGTGAGACCGTTTTAAAGAATTACTTCGCAAATGTCATTATCATGGTTTTTCTGAGTTGCATCAACTCGATACTTTTTACAATGGTTTGAACCAAACCGATCAAGACTCTCTTAATGCCGCCGCCGGTGGTAATCTTTTGAATCGGACTCCCAAAGATGCTTTAGCTATCATCGAGAACAAGTCTAAGGTTCGCACTACACGAAGCAAGCCGGTTGTTTCCCAAGTGAGTGCTTCTCCTTCTACTTCATCTCCGGTGAATTCTTCTAGTACGGATGCTAAGATAGACAAACTTACGGAGGCTATCCAAGCTTTGGTTCTTTCCAAACAAAAGAAATTTTCTACTCCACAAACTTCTTCTCCTACTCAAGTCAAAGCTGTGGAAGAAACTTGTGTCACTTGTGGTGGACCTCATGCATACTACAATTGTACTACCATCGATGGTACTCAATTTAAGATAAAAGCCGTAGCCGGGGCTTACAACCAAGGAGGTAACCAATACCGTCCTCAAGTTGACCCGAACTATCGTGCTAGCAATCAAAGTGGACCACCCGGATTTTCTCAACCCAACAATCCAAATAGATTCAATCAAAATCAACCCAGAGGGCAAAATGTTCAAAGCCAATTTCAAGCCCCGATCAATCAATACCCGACCCAAGGGGTTAATTTCAATCAAGGCTTTCAAGCTCCTAATTACAAAGCCCCAGTTGTTCCCTCCAATGAACTTGCTAATTACATCAAGTCAAATGAGGCTAACATAAGGGCAATGCAAAGCCAAATCACCAGTTTGAAAAATGATTTCCAAACTTCAATGTCAAAACAAGGTAATGAGCTTAAAAGTGAACTTAGGACTACAAATCACAAAATTGATCAATCTCAAAGAAAAATTGAGAACATGTTTGCTAGTCTCATGAATCAAATGAATCAAGCTTCAACTTCTGGAACACTCCCGGGAAATACCATTCCCAACCCAAAAGGTGAATTGAAAGCTATTACCACTCGTAGTGGTGAGGCATATGATGGACCCTCGATTCCTACTCCTTCTCCGGTGAGGGAAGTGGAACGAGAGACCAAGGTGACAAAGGACAAAGTGCACTCTTCAAGCCCACAAAGTACAGCACCCGTCCAACCTCCGGTCGTCCAAACTCCAATTCCGGAACCCGATGTTCCGAAGACCAATCCTAAGCCTTCAATTCCATATCCTTCGAGGCTTAATGATCAAAAGCTCCGTGACAAAACTAATAGCCAAATGACGAAGTTTCTTGAAATCTTTCAAAAGTTACACTTCGACATTAGTTTTGCGGATGCTCTTCTTTATATGCCAAAATTTGCTTCTACATTCAAGAGTCTCCTTAGCAATAAGGAAAAATTGTTTGAATTAACCAATACTCCATTGAATGAGAATTGTTCGGCGGTGCTTCTTAAAAAGTTTCCCGAAAAACTAGGAGACCCCGGCAAATTTCTCATTCCTTGTGATTTTCAAAAGCTAGATGAATGCTTAGCCTTGGCTGATCTCGGCGCAAGCATCAATCTAATGCCTCTTTCCGTTTGGGAAAAGCTTTCTCTTCCGGAGCTTACTCCTACACGAATGACTCTCGAACTTGCAAACCGATCGGTTACTATTCCAAAAGGTCTTGCCGAAGATGTCTTCGTTAAGGTAGGCAAGTTCCATTTTCCTGCTGACTTCGTAGTGGTCGATTTTGATGCCGATCCCCGTGTCCCCCTTATCTTGGGAAGACCATTCTTGAAAACGGCTCGTGCGTTAATCGACGTCTACGAAGGTGAGATGACTCTTAGGGTCGGAGATGAAAAATTGGTCATAAATATTGAGAGCACTTCAAAATATCCTCTCGAGCATGGAAGCGAGTCAATTAACCAGATTGATATCATTGATGCTACATGCGAGGAATACTTCCATGAAGTGCTAAGTGGCAATCCCACTTCATTAGATCCTACCGTTGCTCTCTCTTCCCCCTCTCTCACTCCGTTTGGGGAGGTGACTTCATTTTGGAAGAGATTGAGGCTTGTTTATCTTGTGATTCAATTCCATCTGGAATTGATGATGGTATATTTGACCCGGCGGGAGACATTCTTCTCATTGAGAAGTTGCTTAATGATGATCCATCATCTCTCCCTCCAAAAGAACTTCATAATGAGGAAATCAAACCCATTGAAAATTCTAATGATCCTCCGGAGGTCGAACTTAAGGACTTACCGCCTCATCTCGAATATGCATTTTTGGAGGGTACCGATAAATTACCCGTCATAATTGCTAAAGATTTGAATGATGAGGAGAAAGCCGCTCTCATAAAGGTTTTAAAGTCACACAAGCGAGCCATCGCTTGGAAACTTTCTGACATTAAGGGTATTAACCCAGAATTTTGTACACACAAGATTTTAATGGAGGATGACTTTAAACCAGCTGTTCAACATCAAAGAAGGGTTAATCCTAAAATCCATGAGGTTATCAAAAAGGAGGTTCTCAAACTCCTTGATGCCAGCTTGATTTACCCTATCTCGGATAGTCCTTGGGTGAGCCCCGTGCATTGTGTGCCTAAAAAGGGTGGCATTACCGTTGTTGAAAATGATGAAAATGAGTTGATTCCTACTCGATTGGTAACGGGATAGCGTGTATGCATTGACTACCGAAAGTTAAATGACGCCACCCGTAAAGACCACTTTCCTTTACCCTTCATGGACCAAATGCTCGAAAGACTAGCGGGAAACGAGTACTATTGTTTTCTCGACGGTTTCTCGGGTTACTTCCAAATTCCCATCGACCCAAAAGACCAAGAAAATACCACCTTCACTTGCCCTTACGGAACGTTTGCCTACCGACGCATGCCTTTTGGCTTATGTAATGCTCCGGGCACGTTCCAAAGGTGTATGATGGCCATATTTCACGATATGATCGAGAAAACTATGGAGGTATTTTTGGACGATTTCTCGGTCTTTGGGGATTCTTTCAAAACATGTCTCTCCCATTTGGACAATATGCTTAAACGTTGTGAAGACACTAATCTTTGTCTAAATTAGGAGAAAAGTCATTTCATGGTCAAAGAGGGCATTGTCCTCGGCCATAAGATTTCTAAGAACGGGATTGAGGTCGATAAGGCTAAAATTGATGTTATCACTAAGCTACCTCATCCCACCACCGTCAAAGGTGTTCGGAGTTTTCTTGGTCACGCCGGTTTCTATCGTAGATTCATTCAAGATTTTTCAAAAATCGCCCGGCCGATGACTCGTCTCCTTGAGAAAGAAACTCCATTCATCTTTTCTAAAGAGTGCATTGAAGCTTTTCAAACTCTTAAGAAGAAACTTACAGAAGTACCAATCTTAGTTGCCCCCGATTGGGACCTACCTTTTGAGCTCATGTGTGATGCTAGTAATTTTGCCATAGGTGCGGTCTTGGGGCAACGAAAAACAAAACATTTTCAGCCTATACACTATGCAAGCAAAACTATGACTGATGCTCAAGCTCATTACACCACAACGGAGAAAGAATTAATAGCCGTGGTGTATGCTTTCAAAAAATTCTGGCCATACTTAATCTTGTCAAAAAGCATAGTGTATACGGATCACTCGGCTCTTAAATATCTTTTTGCAAAACAAGATGCAAAGCCGAGATTGCTCCGATGGGTTCTCCTCCTTCAAGAATTTGATATCATCATCCGTGATAAAAAAGGAGCCGAGAACCTCACGGCTGATCATCTGTCCCGATTAGAGAATCCTCATCAAATTGTGCTCGAGAAAAAGGAAATAAATGAAACATTTCCTCTCGAGACACTTAACATGGTATCTTTTCGTGGTGATTCTAGTACCCCATGGTTTGCCCATTTTGCAAATTACCATGCGGGGAACTTTGTTGTTAAAGGGATGTCGTCCCAACAAAAGAACAAATTCTTCAAAGACGTGAAGCATTACTTTTGGGACGACCCCTACTTGTTTAAAGTATGTGCGGATCAAGTCATCCGGCGGTGTGTTCACGGTCAAGAAGCCACGGATATTCTTAAGGCTTGCCACAATGGACCCACCGGGGGACATCATGGCCCGAACTACACCGCCAAAAAGGTGTTTGACTCCGGTTTCTATTGGCCCACAATTTATCGTGATGCCCATGACTTAGTCAAATCTTGTGACTCTTGTCAACGTCACGGGAAAATCTCGTAAAAAGATGAAATGCCACAAAATGCCATTCAAGTTTGCGAAATCTTTTACGTATGGGGCATAGACTTTATGGGGCCGTTCCCGTCTTCACGAGGAACAAGTACATACTCGTGGCTGTTGATTACTTGTCTAAATGGGTTGAAGCGAAAGCACTCCCCACCAACGACGCCGAGTATCATTAGTGATCGCGGTACGCACTTTTGCAATGACCAATTTGCAAAGGTCATGCTTAAGTACGGTGTCACTCACCGTCTTGCTACCGCGTATCACCCACAAACCAGTAGACAAGTGGAAGTTTCCAACCGTGGTTTAAAAAGAATTCTGGAAAGGACCGTAGGTGATAACCGTGCCTCTTGGTCGGATAAATTAGATGATGCACTTTGGGCCTTCCGTACCGCTTACAAAACACCCATCGGGTGTACTCCTTACAAGCTTGTGTACGAAAAGGCGTGTCATCTACCGATCGAACTCGAGCACAAAGCCTATTGGGCCTTGAAGCATGTAAACTTTGACCTTAAGTCCATGGGTGATCACCGGAAGGTTCAACTCAATGAATTAAATGAACTTCGTGATCAAGCCTACGAGAACTCTTTGATCTACAAAGAGAAAACAAAGAAGATCCACGACTCCAAGATCAAAAACCGCGTTTTCAATGTTGGTGATCGAGTCCTTCTTTTTAACTCTAGATTGAAGATGTTCTCGGGTAAACTTAAAACCCGTTGGACCGGACCATTCACCGTTGCCAAAGTTTTTCCTTATGGTGCCGTCGAGTTATCTCAAACCGATGGACCAAACTTCAAGGTGAACGGTCATAGGTTGAAGCATTACTTTGGAGGGGACATACCACCCATGGTTGTCCCGGATCTCCAAACTTTCCCCATGGACCAATGAATTCGGGGTCGAGTCAAGCTAGTGACTCAGTTAGCAAAAACATTAGCACTTCATGGGTGACAACCCATGTTTCTGTCTTCTTTCTATTTTCTAACACTAAGTGTGGGGGAATTCCTCTACTGTGCTTTGCTTTTGTGTGTTTGCTCTTATTTTCAGGTTTCCCTTAGATCGTGATGATTGATGCGCCTATTTTCAATCCAGCGCCCAATATCCGATTTTTTTGCTAACGATTATCTAGGGATATCTTATTAATCCTGTTTGTGAAAAAAGATTTCTTTCCCACACTTGGCTAGTAGTATTACCTTTTTACGTTCTAAGTGTCGGCATAATAGCCGGTACTTTGAATATTGAGGGCAATATTCAATTCTAATTGTGGGTGGGAATTCTAGCGAATTTGATCACATGTGTACCTTCTAGTGCCCTAGTACCCCGTTTTGACCAAAATTTTTAATTTTTTTCGTTTTTAAATAAGAAATTGCATGAAAAAGAAGTGCTTTGCACCTAAAAAAAAAAGTGTTTAGTCTTGATTAGGTTAGAACAAGGGGAATCCCGACTCTGCCAGAGTGTTGATCTGGCTGCTTCCTTAACGATTAGACTAAGGTTTTACAAATTGTGCAAATGAAAATGCTAAGCGTAGAGTAGTTGGTTCTCTTTAGAGCTTATACAAGTAATCTATGGCTTTTCCTCCCAGAAGCTCTTAATATGACTAAATTAGTGTTGTTTTCAAACTTTTGAACGTTAAAATCGTTTTGTTATGCAAAACAAATTTTTATACAATTTTGATATAGAGTCCGAGTTCAACTTTTTATTTAAATTTTGAAGAAAGCATACTTTCTTTAAAAAAAAAAAAAAAAAAAAAAAAAATTGGAATGATATTGCAAAATGAAAAAAGTTATAATGTTGCAAAAGTAAAGATGTAAGTACGACAACAAAAATTATATATATATATATATATATATATATATATATATATATATATATATATATATATATATATATATATGTTGTTTATATGAATAAATGTAGGAAACTTGCTTTTTCTTAAATTTAAATCGGGAGTTGAACTAGTATTCGTCAATTTTGTCATAAAGGTTAAACGGTAATTTAGTAGATTGTTGATTTCAAAGGTCCCGAGAGCTCCGGTACTATTCTCTGTGAGGTATCAAAAGCCTGGTCACCTAAAACCAACTGGTTTGGGATGTGCCGAGAAGAAAGCCGTTACATTGAGTGATCTCTCCTTTGAGTCTCTAATCTCTAAATGATCGTTTGTTGCTATTTATTTAAGTATTTAATACTAACTTAGTGGGAATATCTAAAATATTTGAAATCAAAATCCCGCTGATTTCGGTACTATTCTCTGTGAGGTGTCAAAAGCCTGGTCACCTAAAACCAACTGGTTTGGGATGTGCCGAGAAGAAAGTCGCTACATGGAAAAGATCCTTTTTGATCCTTAGATTTTCGAGGTTCCCGGTAAATTAGTATTTGACTTAAACAAATAACAACCATAATAAATGTCAATTTTTGCGGTCAAAATTTTGAAAATGAGCACACTCACCTAACTTCTTGAATAAATTGTGGGAGTGAAAAGTTAAGTTTCGGCTTACATATATTACTAGTATAAGTAGTGTTAGCATTTTACAAAAATATTTGCACAATGAGTTTAAGCTTAGTTGGGAGTAATAAAAAGAGGATGACGATTACAATTCCCTGGATACACCCATTTTGTGTGAATCCCGTTCCATGATGCCATTTTTGAAAATCAAGCATGTTATCTATTTTTGTTCTAGTTTAAATTTCTTGCATTGTATAAAAAGTCAAAACGGAGTATCATTGGTATTCTTTTGATCCTTTCATTACTTTATATGATTGGATTGCTAGAGACTAGCAATTGATAGTGTGGGGGGATGATGAGTGCCTATTTACTCATCCTTTTATTCCCATTTAATACATAAAAATATCTAAAAACAGCCAAATATGGCAATTTATATTGCAGATATCATTGGATTGTGTTTTTATGTATTTCAGGTACAAAGGATTGAAAACAGAGCGAAAACGGACATTTTTGGGATCGACTCGACAACGTTTGTGCATTTGATCAAGTCAAGACAAAGTCAAAGTCAACCCCGGGAAAGGGCATTGGAATGAGCTTGGAAAAACGAACCCGAAACCATTTTTTTATGGGCCAACCCGACCCAATTTAATGGGCCAAGTCAGCCCATTTTAAGCCTTTTATTAATAAATCCCAAAACCAAATCCTAATTAAATCCTAATTAAAACCCAACCCATCCAACCCTTTACCCACAACCCGGATCCACCTTAACCAAACCCAACCCTTTTATTAGTAAAATCCGGCCAATCTCAGTCAACCTTTCCCTCTTTCCCGCCAATTCACACCACCTCCCACCATCATTACCCTGCTACCTCTCTGCTACACTCCAACCCCCCTCCAAATAGCTCCAGCCACCCTACTCCTTCACATGTATCCCCCTTCTTCACATGTTGCCATGCCACGCTGGCAATCCAAGGTTACTTTTGGGCGCCAAAATGAGATTAAAGGCTGAGATTGCACAAGATAAATCCAAGGGCTGAGAAGTATCTAAAGAAGCACAAAGCAGTAGAAGAAACCCTAATCTTAGTCTATAAATAGGTTTCTATTGTAAGCCAGCAGGAGTTAGTTTTTAGAGTCGTTATTATGCCATTTTAATTTCTAGTTTAATTAAGCTTTTAAATCTTAGTTGTAATCTCATTTTTCCTGTATTGTAATCAAAGTTCAGTAGTAATAAAGTTTAAATTTCATTTTTATTTACTTTGCAAATTTCCTTTTAAGCTTTCATTTAATGTTCATTTATGTTTAAATAAGCTAGTATAAGCTAATTACTATTGCATCAGGCTTCTATTAGCTCTTAAAAGCTTTTTGTTCATTTACTTTCATAATTTCTGTTTTATATCTAAAAATCCAAAAAAATAAGAAAAATACTTCAAAAATACAAAAATATGATTAAATAGTTAAATCCAGCTTTCATAAGCTCATATTAGCTTCTAATAGCTATTTGTAAGCTTATTAGTGTTTAAATCTGTTTCAATCTCAAAAATCCAAAGAAGTCAACAAAAGTCAAATAAGCTGTTGTGGATGATAAGCCAGTCCTGGAAGGGCTTATTGCTGTTACTAGCTTGTCTTTTGACAAGATAGAGCTTGTAGAGTAGCTCCTCGAGCATAATTTGCCCTGTTTGTGCAAGGGCTTTTGTAAGTTCCTTGGATTTTCATGTTTTTAAGTGCACTTAGCTTATTTCTGTTCATTTAAGTGCTTATTTGATTAACTTCTGCTCATTTGTTATAGTTGTAGCTATTTTATGCTTATTTGATAGGTTTCATTTAGTTTTTCTTGTTTTTACTTAAAAACCTCAAAAAGACCAAAAATAGCTTAATCTAGTTAGAGCTTAAGATAGTGCTTAATTTATGTTCTAAGTTGTTCATAAGTGCTTATAATACCTAGTAAACCATTTGTCTTCTCAAGTTTGAGCTTAATTTGGTCTAGTTAATCATAAAAACCAAAACAGTCTCACTTTAAGGGGTGTTTGGCACAACTTGGTTCTTTGACTTTTAAGCTTCTTATCTCAGTTTGACCATTTGGAATGTTTTTGTTAAGCTTCATTTGATTGTTATAAGCTGAATTTAAGTAATTTTTAGTTGATTTGAATAATCTTGCAGGTTTGAGTTGATTTTCCAAGTTTTTGAGTACTTAACTGCTACTTTTAGCTTTTTGTGGTTAGATCTTGATTTAGTACTTGTATTTGTTGTTTTTATGTTCACTCAAGTATTATAAGTTGATTCCTAAGAGTAGATTGCATTACAAATAGTTTTGAGGTAGAATTTGGTCATATTTAGTTAATACCCCACAGCAGAACCCAAAGTTCATAAAGCAGCCTGCATCAGTTTTTTTACATCATTTAAAGTGCTTATTTGCTGTTTTTAATTCCAGAATTTCATTATACAAGTTGTTGCCCCATTGCTTATTGCTGCTCCACACTTTTTAGATGTTATCTCAGCTTATTGGTTATCATTTAGTAGCTCTAAATAGTTAAGTTGAGGGCTACAATACTGATGCATCAGGGGACTTTTGCCCCAAGTAACAGTTTTCCAAGCTCATTTATAAGCTCATATAAGCTCCTTAGTGTCCAATTTTTGGTTTTTAATTAGCTTGTAGTATGAACTTTACATGTTTCAACTTATTTTAGGTTTTTGAGTTTTTTTTTGGTTGGCTTATTATAGGCTGCAATCATTAGATCGGGCCTGCATATCCTAAAATTGTCTCAACCAGCTTGTGTTTATGAATTTTAATAAGTTCATTATAAGCTCAATTAATCTAAAATTTGGTACAGTTACTATTTGATTGCTAGTATACTTGTTTCATATTTTTTTGATTTTTTATATTAGCTTTTAGATAGCTTTTTCATAGCTGCAAGTAGGCCCCTTAGGCTGTTTGAATCAGTTTAGTGTCTATTAGCTTTTGTTTGCTTTTCAGTTTATTTGCTTATTTACATTAGCTTATTAGTCTAATACTGCTTATTTAGGTTTGATTAGGGTGTCTTTAGCTTATTTGAACCTTATTTTAGCTTTTAGCTTCTTTTATTAGCTTTTAACTTTTCAAATTTTCATTTTAAAAACCTTTTAAGCTTGCTGTTGGTACTCTTAGCTTATTTCTCAGCTTATTTAAGCTTTTCAGAAATATCGTTTTCACAAAAAAGTCTCTATTTTAGCTTGTAATTAAATTTCCAAAAAGAAAAAAAAAATAGTTTTTCAAAAAAGGTGCACCAGGGATTCGAACCTGGGACCTCTAGCACAACCACACCTCAACACGCACCACTACCAACTGCCCTTGGGTCTTTTTCAGTTTATCTTTGCAAAGTTTTATATTTAACCAACCTTTTCACTATTAAGCTTATTTATCCTTTTTGCTTATTAACTGCTTATTTCAATAAGCAATCAACTTCATTTTATTTTTCCTTGTTTCTCCTTAACTTTTAGCACTTTTCTGGAAATTTTGATAATTTTTCACTTTTGTTTGATATTTTTTATATGTTTTTCATTTCAAAATAGTTTTTAATTCATAAAAATTAAAATAAAAATCAAAAAAATACATTTCTTTTTTCTTAAATTTTATTTTATCATTTAGGACTTAGGAAAATTAGATTTGCATCCGTAGGGTTAATTTTTATAAATTTTGGTTTTTAGGCTCGTTTTTTGAGTTCCTGATTTACGTTTTTAGTTTAATTTCGTCGTGCTTTACTTTGCTTTGTTTATTTATTTTCCATAACTTAATTAGAAATATAAAACAAAATTCCAAAATCCATCCTTCAAGCACTGTTGGGAATTAAACATAAATAGTTAGTACTGCCAGAGGAAAAGTTACAACTGATTAGGAATACACTAACAGTACTAAGTCAGTTAGTACTGCTAGTATATATGGTTAGTACTGCTTATGATTTTGTAAACATGTAATAGGATAAGTATGGAAAAGATATTGTGTATATCTTATAGTATTAGAGTTATACGAATATTAGTTTACTTGTACAGGAATTCTTGGTCTATAAAAGGATATCCTAGGTTAAAGTTTAAGTATGAATAGAAGACGATTAGTGAAACGATTATTGATAGAGATTCAAGGTTATAAACCCTAGTGATAGGAGATCACTCGTATTATTAATATAATATTGAATCATTTTGGAAGAAAAACATTGTCTCTTGTTCATACACTGTTTCATTCATTCATACATACAAATACAAATAATCTTCTAAGTGTTAGCTAGTAAATTCCGCGTGCTAGTTAATATTACTCAAAGTATCTATCTAACACAAGGAGTATGTTTAGATCTGGTCAAGTGGTATCAGAGACAGGTTTCTGATACTTTGAATTAGAAGATCCAGACAAATTTGATTCAGAAGAAGATGGACATGGAGACTACCACAACCAATGTTGCTGGAAAGTTACCTATGCTTAAGCCTAATGAATTCGATATGTGGAGATTGAGAATTGAACAATTTTTTCAAGTGCAGGACTATGCACTCTGGGAGATCATAGAAGAAGGGAATTCATTCAAGCCTCCTACCACAACAACTACTGAAGATGGTAAATCTGTGACTACAGTGCAGACAAAGCTTATTACTGCTGAAGAGAAGGCTCAGTACAAGAATGATCTTTAGGCAAGAAGCATGTTGCTGATGACAATACCTAATGATCAATTGTTGAACTTCAGCAAGTTCAAGTGTGCCAAGACCTTATTTGAAGCTATTGTTGCCAGATATGGTGGGAATGAAGCCACCAAGAAAACTCAGAAGGCCCTTCTCAAGCAACAATTTGAAAACTTCTCAGCTACAAGCAATGAGTCACTAGATCATATGTTCAACAGACTTCAGAAGCTAGTGAGTCAGCTTGCTATTCTTGGAATAGAGATACCTCAGGAGGACTTAAACTCAAAATTCTTAAGAAGTCTGCCAGCTGAATGGGGTATGCATGTTGTTGTGTGGAAGAACAAGCCTGATATAGATTCCATGAGCTTAATGGATCTTTATAGCAACTTCAAAATAGTGGAGCATGATATAAAGAAGAATGCTGGAACAAGTTCAAGCTTAGGGAATTTGGCCTTTGTGTCAACTCCCAGTACCTTAAGTTCAGTAGAAGAAGTTCAAGTTGCTGGAGCAGTTGGTACTGCTAGTTCAAATGTTGGTACAGCTATTACCTCAAGCAATACTAATAGACTTTTGGATGAGAATACCTATTGTGCTTTCCTGACTACTCAGCACAATGGAAGTATGTTGACTCATGGAGACCTTCAAGAGATTGATGAAGATGAAATTGAAGAGATGGACATCAAGTGGCAACTCTCTCTTCTGGCTAAGAGATTCTTGAAGAAGACTGGCAAGAAGATAATCATAAACAGCAATGATGTTGCTGGGTATGACAAGTCAAAGATTGAGTGTTACAATTACCACAAGATGGGTCACTTTTCTAGGGAGTGCAAAAAGCCCAGGCAGCAGGACTCAAGGAATAAAGGATATGAAGGTAAGTCAACAGGATCAAGAGTTGTTGAGATTACAGGCTCAAGCTCAAAGGCTATGGTTGCCATTGATGGATTAGGGTTTGACTAGAGCTACATTGCATAGGAGGAAGCAGAAGCACCTACAGAGATGGCTCTCATGGCTTTCTCAGATTCTGAGGTACAAATTTCTAAATGTTCTAAATCATGTGATGCTTTAAAAGAATTAGAAACACTTAGGAAACATTATGATGAACAGAGAATAGAGCTAAACAAGACCCATTTTAATTTGGCAAATCATAAAAGCGGTTTAGCTGTTTTAGAAGAACAAATTGTTCATTATAAAAGTAATGAGTCTACCTTTTCTGAAACTGTAGCTGTACTTAAAAGGGATATATTTTTTAGAGATGCTGAAATTAGTGTGTTGAAAGATGAATTGGATAAGGTTAAGAAAGCTAAAGAGAACATTCAGTTAAGTGTTGACACTTTAGAATATACATCAAAAGGTGTTCAGAAGATAATTGAATGTCAAATTCTCAACAAGGCTAAATCAGGTCTAGGTTATAGATCTGTTCCACCTCCTCACAGAGGAATACCTGTTCCTCCAGGTATTGACCTTGAACATACAGGTTTGGAAGAATTTCAACTACCTAAGATGGAATATGGACCAAAACCAAAAGAAAAAGAAGTAGTTGAACAGCCTGTAGAAGTAAGATTTGAGAGTGCAAGTGATAAATCACTCTCTGAGGACAAGTTGTCCTCTGATAGGTCCTCAGGTAGGGAATCAGATGCTCCAACCATAGAAGATTGGACTTCTGATGGTGAGAGTGATCAAGATCAGATTAAACCTAATAGTGTTAAGGTAGAGGAACCAAAAGTTCCAAAGGTGGTCAAAAATACAACTGTTAGGCCTAAGTCAAAGGTTAATACTGCTAGGAAAACAGTTAGGTATGCTGAAATGTATAGAACCACAAACAAGCCCAGAGGTAACCAAAGGAATTGGAACAACCTCAAGTCTCACCAACTAGGTGATGACTTTGTCTGTTATAGGAAAGCTTGTTTTACATGTGGTAGTTTTGACCATCTTGCTGCTTATTGCAACAATAGGGTAACTAGGTGTTGGATCAACCTCCTTAATAGATCTTTGAGCCGGTAGAATGCTTATGTAATCACAAACACTCTAAGAGAATCTCCAACAATGAAACTTATGTTTATACGGAAACTAAATACAAGAGTTGAAGAAGAATATAACTAATAAAACTTTGATCCTCTATGGATCTTTTATTCACTAATAAAGTTTTTATCCAAAGCGTACAATGTTCATAGCCGTCTTGTTTCTTTTATCCTACAAGAAACCCTAATTCGGCATTCACTAAAAACGTGTAAAAGATATGCAATATCTATTCCTAATATATCTCATGCATATCCATACCTTCTAATAATACGGGTTGACTATTAATATTACCCGCAAAAACAAAACTAACAGCAGAAACGAACAATAACTACCAGCAGGAACCAATACCAGCAGGAACTACATACCTGCCAGCAGGAACCATACTACTACCAGCAGTAATGAACTAAATATTATTCTAATAATTCCTAACAATCCTCCCCTAAACTTGAATTTGACTAGGTTAACTTCAAGTTTCGTGATAGATCTTTGACTTCCATAACATGAGGATTGAACTTGATCTTCAGCAGCAACAATAAGCAACCAGCTGCAACTGAATAGAACCAGCAGCAACAAGAAATCACCATGAAGAACAAGTTTCCAGTAGCAACTTCTAAGTAACAGCAGCAACAGGAAACCACAGCATCGTAATCTTGTCACCATCTGATATACAATTCACTTGATCTTTACTACAACCATGACTATTTGTACATCAAAACTTTTAAGTTTCATACTATTCTCATCACTTCCAGGTGTGTTAACTCCTGTGAGAGGTGAATCATTGAAAATTAATGGATTTGATGTCTCTTTACCAATAGCCATCACTACTGGAGTAGCCAATGTTTAGGTGTGTAAGACCATGGTACATTGATAACCATATGATTTTTAGTAAACCATCAACTATCAACGGATTTGCTTTGTCTTTACCTGTAGCCGTTTGCTCAGGACTAGCCAATTCTTAGGTTGCATAGAACACCTTGGTGAATGGAGTACCAAATATGGTTTTCCACTGCCTTTACCATAAGCCATGGCGAATTGAGAACCATTTCAACTCTCAGTAATGAAACATGGGTGAGTTGAATACCCTATAGTTTTGAGCAAACTATTACAGCTGTCAACGGATTTGATAATCACACCAGAGCCGTACCCTCATGGTGAGTCAACTCTTTCTTGTCTGTTAGACATGGTGAGTTGATTACCATTTGTTGTGTGGTAAGAAACCAACACTGTACCTGCATACAAGTTAGTAGACAACTCTAAATAGATTTTTTTTTTTTTTTTTTTAACTAATAAAACTTAGAAACAAACAAAATAAACATAAAGAAAATAGAGAAAGAAAATGAAAAAGATGAAAAATGTACAACAATAAGCCTCCCCTTAGGCTTATACCTCCCCTCAATCTCAGCACTTAAGGATTGAGCATCCCAATATGAACCACCAAATAGTTAAATCTTGGGCCATCAAAAGCTTTAGTTAACAAATCAGCCACATTATCATCAGTGTGTATTTTAAGCACTTGGATAAGATGTTTCTCATTAGCATCTCGGATAAAATGGTGCCTAATTTCTATGTGCTTTGTTCTTTGGTGAAAAACTGGGTTTTTAACAATGCAAATGGTGCTTTGGTTATTAATAAAGATTTTAGTATTCATAAAGTTAAACCCATAGTCTAACAATTGATTTTGAATCCAAAGTACCTGACCACAGCAACTAGCAGCAGCAACATACTCTGCCGCAGTCGAAGTTGTAGCCACAATAGTCTGCTTTTTACATTGATAAGATATCAACCTCCTGCCCAGAAACTGACAACCCCCAGTAGTATACTTTCTATCAAAGTTAGCACCAGCATAATCACTGTCACTGTAAGCTTCCAACACAAAAGGAGAATCTCTTGGGTACCAAAGACCCAACTTAGGTTGTCCTTTTAGATATTTGAAGATTTTCTTGACTGCATTCAAGTGTGAAGTTAATGGTGTAACTTGATGTCTGGAACAAGCACTAAATGCAAACATGATATAAGGCCTAGAAGCTGTCAAATACATCAGTGAACCTATCATAGATCTGTAGAGGTGAACATTAACAGCATCATCAGGTTCATTGTTGGATTTAGGCTTTGGAGCTTCATATGGTGTCGTTGCAGTCCTCACACTTTCCAAATCAAACTTCTTAAGTATGTCTTGCACATACTTTTCTTGACAGATAAAGATCCCATCAGGCTTTTGTTTGACTTGTAAGCCCAAAAAAAGGGTAAGCTCTCCCATAACACTCATCTCAAATTCTCCATTCATTAGCACCTCAAACTCCCTACACCAATCTTCCTTTGTGGAACCAAAAATGATGTCATCCACATAAACCTGAACAAGGATGATATCTTTTGAATTTTTCTTGATGAAGAGTGTCTTGTCAATTGCTCCTCTTCTGTAACCATGCTTCAGCAGAAAAGTAGACAATCAAGCATACCATGCCCTGGGTGCTTGATGAAGTCCATAGAGTGCTTTCACCACCTTGTAAACCAAATCAGGATTCTGTGGGTCCACAAAACCCTTGGGCTGAGTTACATACACCTCCTCTTCAATATCATCATAGAGAAATGCACTCTTCACATCCATCTGATAGACAATGAATCCCATGTATGAGGCAAAAGCTAAAAATAATCTAATAGCTTCAACTCTTGCCACAGGAGCAAACACCTCATCATAGTCAATACCTTCCTCCTGCCTGTGACCTTGAGCTACCAATCTAGCTTTATTTCGAACCACAATACCTCGAGCATCCCTTTTGTTATTGAGAATCCATTTCATTCCAATTGCATACTTTCCTTTAGGCAAAGGTACAAACTTCCAGATTTTCTGATTGTAAAACTGTTGCATTTCCTCTAGCATAGTCTCAACCCAATCAGAATCTTTAAGAGCTTGAGCTACATTGCTTGGTTCAATTTGAGATAGAAAACAAGCATAGAGGCAATGGAGATAGTCTGTGTGATTATTCCTTAGCTGATCCTGAATATAACTGACAAAAGCAGTTTCTCCAAACATTGGTTGTTTCAACTTGCTTCTTGTCTGAACCGTTGAATTGGGATCTCCAAGAATCAAAGACTGTGGATGAACCGTGTTTATCCTCTTAGTAGTAGTGGGATTGACATCAATGGTTAACGCTTGATTGGTGATAGAGGGATTGAAGTCATCATCATATGAGGAGGAAGTGAAGATGCCCGTTCTTGACTGATGATGAGGATCTTCCAACTTAGATCCTAAAGAGAGTGAATTTCCAAGATCAGATGGACTTGGATATCTTGTGGGAGGTTCATTGAAACCCAATAAGTCAACAAAAGGAGTGAACAAAGGACCAGCAGGAGTGGTGACACCAGCAGGAACATAAGAGCTATCAGTAGAATTGGTAGGAGCAGCAGGATCCGGAACACCACCAGCAGAATCCATATTCCTGCGGGCTTCATCTGCAGCTTTTCTTAAGAGCTCCACTGTCTCTTGTGTGAATTCAAAACCAAACTTTTCAGCAGCTTCCTTGGCCTCATGTTCTTGTCTTTGAAGTCTAGCAAGATCTTCTGCAAAACTTGAATCACCTTCAGCCTTATCAGAAGAATCTTTGAGCTCAGTACCTGAAAAGTGGTTAGAGGGAAAAGAAGGAACAACAATGGGTTGTTCATCACACTCTGAGTCTGACTCATCATCTGAGGTACCTGCATTGTTAGTTTGATAATCATGTGTACCTGCAGATTGATTAGCTTTGAATCTAGAATAACCTAAAGTATCAGTCAGATAATCAAGGTCAAAATACCACTCATGACCTACACCCTGTAAATTAGGTTTATCCTCAAGATATCTTAAATTGAGTGTCTCTTCTATCCTCTTAGCAGATAAATTATAAACCCTATAGGCCTTACTATGAGCAAAATAACCAACAATAAACCCCTCATCTGCCTTCCCTTCAAATTTACCTAGGTGATCACTGGTGTTCAAAATAGTTACATGACATCCAAAAGGTTTAAGATAACTAATGTTAGGAACCTTCCCAGACAAAAGATCATAAGGTGTTTTGTTGTGAGGACTAGTAATCGATACCCTATTCAGAACATAGCAAGCAGTGCAAACTGCTTCAGTCCAAAACATGGTAGGTAACTTAGAGTCAACCAGCATTGATCTAGCTACTTCTATAAGGGTTCTATTTTTCCTTTCAGCAACCCCATTTTGTTGTGGGGTTCTGGCATTACTATAGTCCCTTTTAATCCCCTTATGCCCACAGAATTCAATTAGGTTAGAATTTTTAAACTTTGTCCCATTGTCACACCTTATAGTCTTTACCTTTTTATTTAGCTGGTTTTCAATTAAGGCAATAAAGTCCCTAATCACAGGATAGGTTTCATCTTTAGTACCTAAGAAGAAAGTCCAAGAAAACCTGCTAAAGTCATCTGTAATTACCAGGCAATAGTACTTATGGTCAATAATTCTGATGGAAGTAGGACCAAAAAGATCCATATGAATTAACTGAACAGGCTCAGTGATGGAGCTCACAGCTGTGATGGCCTTGTATGAAGCTTTGTGTTGCTTTCCTTTGTTGCAGGCAACACAATTATGTTAATTTGTGAAGGTATTGAGAGGGAGCCCTTGTACCAATCCATTCTTTGCCAACTTGTTGATGGTCTTAAAGTTCACATGTGCCATTCTCCTATGCCATTTGTTAGATTCATCCACAGATGCTTTTGCCACCAAGCAAGCCAAATCACCCTCAGGCTGGACATCATTTAAATTGAAGCTGTAAAGGTTGTGTGTTCTTGGAACTTTAAGTACAACCTGACTCTCATCAAGTAACTTGAAGTCTTTGGACAGCACAAGACAGTCAGCCTCAGTGAAGAGAACACTGTTCTTCTTGTCACAAATTTGTGAGACAGAGAACAAGTTGAAATTCTGAAGTTCTTTCACATAATAGACATTCTCAAAATCCAGCTTGAATGTCCTTATAGTTCCTTTCCCTGTTATCTTGCCATCTCCTCCTCCAAATGTCACATTCCCTCCATTAATGGGTACAAAATCATGCAATCTCTCTATGTTTCCTGTCATACTTCTAGAACACCCACTGTCAACAATACCTACATCCTTACTTCTATGAGGATTTTCCTACCGCAAAAGAACATACAACAATATTAGTTACATGGGAGACCCAAGCCATCACTGACTTGAGCCTGCCTAGTGGATCAATAATAAGTAAACCATGGAGATTGATGAGATCCACCATTGTTCTTGGACCCCATTCTCATATATTGGCCATTGTGTCTCCAAGAACAACCTGCTGAGGACTTAACAACAGTTTCCCATCTTGCCCCCCCCTTTTGCATTGAGTCATGATAAACAGGCCTATAATCATTTTGAAAATAAGAGCTTGTAGGTCTGTAGAAAGGTCTAGCAGCATTTCTTTTCCAACCAGCAGAATTGGGATTACCAGTTGGAACTGGTTTTCCTGCAGGAAATGGCTTACCAGCAGGAACTGGCTTACCAGCAGCAACTGGTTTACCAGCAGCAATTGGTTTACCAACAGGAAAAGTAGCTTGACAAGAGCTCATATTTGCTGCTTGTGGAACAAATGGGGGGATCTTATCTACATTGTTCCATAATGGCCTAGATTGCTGTTGACCAGCACACATACCCATCCTATTCTCATAAAAGTCACAATCTTTGATAAGATGAGCATAACTACCACACACAAAACAAGATTTCTTTCTAAAAGATTTATTCTTAAACTGACTTTTCTTATTGCACACAAAGTTATCACAACCAAAACATGAAACATAATTGTTTTTAACAGAACCAAAACTAGTAACAAAATTGTTCTTAACAAAATTACAACTAGAACCATCATTGTTTTTATCAAAATCAGAAGAAATTTCTTCAAAAGCAGCTGTCTTTGAATTAGATTCATCATCAGCTATTCTTGAGGAGAAATCTCCAGACTTGGTTGTGGTAGACTTGTCACTTGAATCACATGAGGCAAAGTCATTGGTCTTGATTTCTGAGGACTTGTCACTGTTAGAACAAGAGACAAAATCATTAGATTCACAATCAAGATCAGGCAAGTCATTTGACTTTTTGCCATATGTCATTTGTGATTCATCAAAGTCTGTGTGGGGAGAGGTAGGTTTAAAGACTCCTGTAATAAGTGGAGGAACAACATTCATTCCTCCTTCTCTAACGTACTTAACAGGAATTTGGTAATTTACCTCCTTAGGGGTAGGGTCAAATATACTTGGTTCATTAGGGTCATAAACATCATCTGGCCCTACATCATACCCCAACCCTCTCTTACACCTTACAGACTGAGTGCTATTTTTCAACTTGACCCAGTTTTTAGCTGATTCTTGCCATGAATTACACCTAGCTACTTCCTTATCAAACTTAGCCTGTAAATCCTTTTTCTCTAAAATCACCTTATCATGTTCTCTTTCAGCATGTTTTAACAAATTAGTAGTATTTACCGAATCTCTTTCTAACACCCTTATCTTTTCTTCATATGCTAATTGATTATTTTGGTACCAATCCTTTTGTTGTTCTAAAGTTTTGAGAGAATTACTATAAGCTTGAACCTTAACATAATAATCTTTATACTGAGACTCTATATCATCAAATTCTTTCTGAAGTCCAGCATACATATTATGACAACCAAAAGGATAATTTTGTACCTGTGATGAGTAACCCATCAAAGCAAATTCCTCATCCACATCTGTCTCCCTTCCAGCAAGCATTCCATACACCCGAGCAGCTCCTCTTTCCTCAGCATCAACCTCATACTTTGACCAGTCCACCATGGAATCAACAGATATCAAGGCTTTGGGCTCCTCTGAGTCCAATTCTTTGAACTTGAAAGCAGAATATCTTGTGTTATCATCTGCCTTCTTTTCTTTGCATTCTCTCGCAAAGTGACCCAGTTGTGAGCAGTTATAACATTTAACCTTCCCTTTATCAAACCTTGCTCCATCCTTCCTGTTGAACTGAATCTTCCTCCCAGCCTTCTTTTCAAACCTGTTCACCTTCAATGAAAGCATAGCCATCTGCCACTTGATGTCCAATTCTTCCAAATCCAGCTTATCAATCTGGTCAAAGTCTTCATATGCAAGTTGCTATTGTGGAACAGTTTCAGCAACAAACAAATGAAGCACATCTTCCATCACATTCCCAGACTTTGAGTGTGTTCTTGGTGTAGCAGGGGTATAGGATGAAGATGATGAGGTTGGACTATCAGCATATGACAACTTGTTATTAGTACTGGTAGTACTAACAAAAGCTGAGTGAGTTGGAGCAGAGGAATAGCTCGAACCTCCCTTGATATCAATCTCCAGTGTCCTAAGCTTGTTGTACAGATCATCAAAGCTTAAGTAATCAAGACCACCCTTTGTCTTGAGTGTGATTGATACCTGAGACCAGGAAGGAGGCAATGCCCTCAAGAACTTGGTGTTGCAGTCTTCATTGTCTGGTCTTGCCTGTAACTGATTGAGTTGGCTCAGTATTTTATGGAACCTGTCATACCCTTTATGCAGTCCTTCTGCCTCAGTGATCTTGAACTCTTGGAATTCCTGCTTCAGCATGGACTTCCTCATTTTCTTAGACTCATCATTCCCACCAAATCTGGCTTTTACAGCTAACCAGATGTCCCTTGCATCATCTAGGTGATGAAAATCACCCATGTGGTCTTCTGGGAGAGACTGAAGCAGCAAAGTTCTTGCTTTAGTCTCCCTCTGAACTGCAATATGTTCATCAGCAGTAACAGGAGGAAGAATAATGATGTTCCCTCTTTCATCTCTTCCCATTTTCTTCCTGCTGTTACCATTCAGAATGATGTTCCAGAGATTATGATCACTGTTTGAGATCCAGTACTCCATCTTCATGGCACAGATCTCATATTCATCCTTCTTGAGGTAAGGGAATTTAGCATTGCTGTTAGAGACTGTGGTTGTAAGGATTTGTTGGACGTTTTGTGTTTGGGGTTTTTCATTATTTATAACAGACTCATCAGTTCCGGATGCAGCCATTGAATAAGGGTTTAAGAGATTTGTTTGACAAGTTTTCTTCTTCGACAGAGACTCTAACCAGGCTCTGATACCACTTGTTGGATCGACCTCCTTGATAGATCTTTGAGCCGGTAGAATGCTTATGTAATCACAAACACTCTAAGAGAATCTCTAACAATGAAACTTATGTTTATACGGAAACTAAACACAAGAGTTGAAGAAGAATATAACTAATAAAACTTTGATCCTCTATGGATCTTTTATTCACTAATAAAGTTTTTATCCAAAGCGTACAATGTTCATAGCCGTCTTGTTTTTTTTATCCTACAAGAAACCCTAATTCGGCATTCACTAAAAATGTGTAAAAGATATGCAATATCTATTCCTAGTATATCTCATGCATATCCATACCTTCTAATAATACGGGTTGACTATTACTATTACCCGCAGAAACAAAACTAACAGCAGAAACGAACAATAACTACCAGCAGGAACCAATACCAGCAGGAACTACATACCTGCCAGTAGGAACCATACTACTACCAGCAGTAATGAACTAAATATTATTCTAATAATTCCTAACACTAGGTATTCAAGTCCAAGGGTGAACTCAGTAAGACCTCCCACTCACCCTACAATTGCTAGAATGATACCTAGATCAGTTCTTTTAAAGTCTGGCAAAAGACCAGTTCATACTGCTAGACCAGTAGTTCATACTGTCAGACCAATTAGACCTGTTTACCCATGACAAGCAGTTCAAGGTGCAAAAACATTTTTCAAATCTGCACCATCAACTGCTAGAAGGCCCTTTCATAACAATGCAGTAATAAATAAACAAGTTTGGAAGCCTAAGGTTGCAATTGCAAACTCAGCAGTTCATACTGCTAGGCAAGCAGTTAATACTGGTAGTCTTAAAAACACTGCTAAGGGAAATTTGAGCAATGGTATTAATGCATCTGCATCATGGGTTTGGAGACTACTTCAATCCAATGGTTCTCCAACTGTGCTAAAAAGATTTAATTATATTGATGTAAGAGGAAAGCCTAAGTCAGTAATGGCTTGGGTTCCCCAAGGAAATTGATTCCTTATTTGTGTGCAATGTTAGTCATATGCTTATTATGTCATGAGACAAGTGCTTTGCACTTTATTTTCTATTATTGGACTAACAATTGCAGGTTGCTTGGAGTTTGGGAATTAATTATTTAATGCTTTGGATGGTGAGATGCTTTGGAGCTCAAAGTGTGTGATGTTCTGAGCACACAACAAATGGTTATTGGTTAACCATGTCTAACCCACATAAGAACCAACTAGTCCAGAGCAAATAGTTTCTGGTAAAGACTAATCAAATCCGTTCATGGTTGACAATTTACCAAAAATTGTATGGTTATTAACTCACCATATCTAATAGTGAAGAGTTGGCTAGTCCAAAGCAAACGGCTATTGGTAAAGACACATCAAATCCGTTGATAGCTGATAGTTTGCTAAAAACTATATGAGACCAGTCTTGTTTTAAATCATTAATAAGTTTATACTGCTCATTAAAATTTTTCTCAAAAATTAGTACTGCTAGTGCAAAGTTTGTACTGCTAGTGTAAACTTTGTACTGCTGAACTAGCCGTTAGAACTGTTGTGTCAGTAACTAATTTTTGTTTAGAAACTAGTCGTTGGAAGTTAATTGGGATTTTTACTGACTTAGTTACGGTTTTTAAGGGATCCTCTTCTAGATATTTTAACTTTTATTCTATTATAATCATATCCTAAAATAAAAGTTAACTTATTCTTTAAGTCGGTCAAATAGAAACCCTAACTCTCTCAATAATATCTCATCTCACTTTCATCTTCTACTTTCTAACCTAAAATTTCACTATTCACCACATTCAAATCAATTTTTACTGAGAATATTATGGCTAATTTGGAATTTGTTAAGCCGCACAACCAGGTCTCTTTTCTTGAGAAAACAGAGGAAGGGGATGGACCAAAATTTTATGAGATTGTGGACTTCTTGAACGCATCTCATATAAGGTATGCTTTAACTATTTCACCTACTCTTATTGTCTCTCACATCACACAGTTTTGGCAAACTGCTATTGTCAAAATTAGTGAAGAAGGAGACATACAAATTCACTCTAAAGTGGATGGCATATCTTTTGTTGTTACCGAATATACACTTAGGAGACATCTTAAGTTACAAGATTCAAATGGTATCAACAACATGCTAAACACTGAAATTTGGCAAGAAATTGCTAGAATGGGGTATGTTACATCCAATCAAAAACTTACTTTCAAAAGGGATGTTTCTCCCCTCAATGGAGATTTTTGATACATACTCTCTTACATTCTTTAAGTCCTAAAAGAACATCATGGGAACAATTCAGTAGCAATATTGCTATTGCTCTCATATGTTTGTCTACAAACAGGGTTTTTAATTTTTCAAAATTCATATTTGAGAGTATGGTTGCTAATGTAAAAAGTAAAACAAAATTTCTTATGTATCCAAAATTTGTTCAAAGCTTTCTGAATAAGAAAAAGAATCTGCTTAAGCAACATAAAGAAAATTTTCCTACTCCTAGCCTGCAACAAAAAGTTTTTCAAAATATGGCTATGGCTAGTAGACTTTTTAATGGGGTAGAAATACCTCTATTTCCTGAGATGATTCAAGTTGTTCAGGATGAAGGGTCAGTAAACCCAACTGAGCCCCAACCCACATCCATTGAAATTCCACAAATAACTCATACACCCCCAGTCACCAAAACATGTAAAATAAGAACCAGAAAGGAGACTATGATTGCTCAGTCTAGTCCTCCTACTCAGACCCATGAAGCAGATGAGCCTATCTTTCATGATAGTATGCCCCTTGATTCACCTCTCCTAGCAGGTAACACAACTAGAAGTGATGAGGGCAGTTCTAAACTCAATGAATTGACGGTTCTTTGTACCAAGTTATCTGAAAAGGTAGAATCTCTGGAGGAAGATCTCAAAAGCCACAAGGACAATTTTGCCAAGGTTTACACTAAGTTGACACTCAGGGTGAAAAGCTTGGAAGCTCAGCTTAAGAGGAAAAGGTCTAAAATGGTGATATCTGCTAGTTCTTCAGATGATAGCTCAGATGACAGTTCAGATGATGATGGAGATTCTCCCAAACAGGGGAGGATAACAGGGAAATCTAGGAAAGAAAAGGAAAAGAGATCAAGAACTCAGGGGAGGAATGAAGAAGGTACTAGTGGAAAAGGTACTGATGGTGATGATACTGATATGGGTGAGCAAGAGCAAGAACAAGGTACTGCTGAGATAGTTGATGAAACAGTACAAACTGCTGAAGTGCCAAAGGAAGCAGTACAAACTGCTAAGGACAAAGGGAATGGAATTTTAGTTGAAGAAGATGAGCCACAGAAGATTATGAAGCCTAGAACTCAAGCTCAGATAGATTATGATGCAGAAGTGGCAAAGAAACTTCAAGAAGATGAACAAGCTCAAATAGTTTTTGATGCAGAGTTAGCAAAGAAAATGTCTGAAGATGATGTGATTGATTTTATGGAAGCAAAGAGACTAGAAAAAGAAAAGATGGTTTCAGATGCTCAGATGGATCAAGAACAATTTGAAGAACAACTACAATATCTGATAGACACTGATCCGATTGTGAAAGCTCAAGCAGTTAAACTTGTTAAAGATGAGAGTTTAAGTGCAGAAGCAAGATCAGCAAAGCTTACAAGTTTTATTTTATTAAAGAATAAAGAAGTTTCTTGGAGTGATCTTATGCAGAAGATCTCGGATAGACAAAAGAAAGGTTACAAGAAGAAAATGCCATCTAGAAAATAACAGATAAGCTTCATGAAAAGTTATTTGAAGAATCAGGCATACTGGAAGCAAAGTTACTTTAAAGGAAAATCAGAAGCAGAGATTGAAAAAGCTTACTATGAGGCTTATGCAAGAATCAACGAGCCAATTCCAAAGGAGTTCATGCATAATCCTGAAGAAAGTAAAGGAGAGAAAAAAAGACCAGAAGTCTTAGAGTCAGATACTTCAAAGAAGCAGAAGACTACAGCTGAGAATTTATCACAAGAGCAAATCAAGAACATGATTGTAGTAGTTCCTGAATCCACAAACATCAAGCCACTACAACAAAACAACCTATTATAGATTGGGAAGTATTCTATGAAGGAAGAATGAAAGGGTGGAAGATCATAAGAATTGGTGGAATAACTGAGAGATACAAATTGTTTGAAGAATTGCTTAAAGGATTTGATAGGGAAGATCTCAATCAGTTATGGAATTTAGTACAAGAAAGATTCAGAGTTGCAGATCCTATTGAAGACAAAGACAAAGAATTATGGGTACAGTTGAAGAGAATCTATGAACCAGATGGTGGTGAAGCAATATGGAGGTTTCAAGCTCCAATTAAAGATGTTTCATGGAAATTATTTGATACATGTGGTGTGCATAGAATTTCTACTAAAGATGGTTTGGAGATATACATGTTAGTAGAAAAAGACTACCCTCTTAGACCAGTTGTGTTGGTTACATTAGTATATACAAAACTGGAAGTTGAAGCTGATTCAGAAATGGCAGATGAGCTAGTAAGGAAGATGTTGCATCTTGCAGAACAAAGAAAAGCTCAGACTAAGAGATTGACATGGTAGTGTTTGGAAGAATCCCCCCATCCTCAGAAATGAAGTTTAATTCGAAGAAACTTAGTGATTTGGAGAGAAATCATAAGTTTAGGGGAGGATTGTTGGGAATTAAACATAAACAGTTAGTACTGCCAGAGGAAAAGTTACAACTGATGAAGAATACACTAACAGTACTAAGTCAGTTAGTACTGCTAGTATATATGGTTAGTACTGCTTATGATTTTGTAAACGTGTAATAGGATAAGTATGGAAAAGATATTGTGTATATCTTATAGTATTAGAGTTATACGAATATTAGTTTACTTGTATAGAAATCCTTGGTCTATAAAAGGATATCCTAGGTTAAATTTTAAGTATGAATAGAAGACGATTAGTTTTAGTGAAACAATTATTGATAGAGATTCAAGGTTGTAAACCCTAGTGATAGGAGATCACTCGTATTATTAATATAATATTGAATCGTTTTGGAAGAAAAACATTGTCTCTTGTTCATACACTGTTTCATTCATTCATACATACAAATACAATTAATCTTCTAAGTGTTAGCTAGTAAATTCCGTGTGCTAGTTAATATTACTCAAAGTATCTATCTAACACAAGGAGTGTGTTTAGATCCGGTCAAGCACTTTAATTCCAAACCAAAAACGGAATCCTCGATTCACACCTCGTTGGGAAACGACCCGGGTAATCACTTGCCCGGTATCTCATATCGTATTCAAGGGTTTTGAAAGTTGGCCTTTTTCCTAAAGGGTTGGCTTGTTAGTTCCTGCGCTTTACGCGTATCTTATATTTTGATATATACTTCCCATATGAATCACCAAGTTTCATTAACTCTCGGGTCAATAGTCAACCACAATATCCAAAAGTCCAACATAAAGTCTAATGTCATTGTTTCGGCTTGTCGAGGCCATGCCGAGACTAAAAAGTCTCGGTGACACTCGGCTTGGCTCATAATCATCACAAGTATATCATAAGCTCACAACAATAATTCCAAGTTCAACAATAATGAATCAATATCAAACGACCCCAAACCTACGGCTCGTTAACCACTTCCAAGTCCACATTTGAGTTTCAAATCTCAACCACAACCACAATAATAATATAACCACGCTGAGACCATGTGATAACGCTCAAATTGTGCATGTTTTTAGTAGCGTTATTCATGTTTTATGTATGTTATTTGGTTATATTTATATACTTTTGTTACTAAATCGTACCAAAGTGTGTTTGCAAAGTATATGTGACCAAAAACAGGAAAAAGGAAGAAAAAGATGAGAAAAATGAGAAAGAAGGAAATATTTATGAAAGTGCGAAGATTCTTATGCCAAGACCCAATCAAAAAGGCATTTCAAAGAATGAAGGTCCAAGTATTCATGTTGATAAGCTTCAAAGATGTAGAAAAGATCAAGTTAGGATGAAGAACCAAAGACCAAAGAGTAAGAAACAAGCCAAGACGACAAAAGTCCAAAAAGTCCCAAACAGCAACCATCCATCTGATCAGTCGCCGCCGGCAACCGAATCGGATGGAGGCAATTCCGGAGACCAACCGATCGGCTGGCCATATTACCGATCGGTTGGAAGCCTGCTGATTTACCAAAACTTCATCATTAAGTTTTATCTCTTCATATATCCGGTCCTAAGGCCTTCTAATAACGATTCTAGGCTCTTCTAAACTACTTGGAGGATAAGAGAAGCATTAATGAACCAAAACCCTTGGGATGAGTATTAATAGGATCATTTGTGGAGTATTAAGTGTGCTTTTTCTTAATCAATAAACTTGTAATCATCAACCACTCATCAAAATACTCTCAAATTCGTCCTTAGAAGTCCAGGAAACTTTGGAGGATCAAGAAGTCATTATTTGGAGGTCAAAACATCAAGAAGTCAACACCAATACTTTGGGTATCATTACCTTATCATTTGTAATCTATTTCCAATCATTGTAAGACTTTCAATTATGGTTTCTAATGTTCAAAGTTCTGATATTATGTTCATGTTTGCTATGAGTGGCTAGTGCCTTTGTGCACTTGCTTAGATGATGTGTATTACTTATTGATTTGCGTATGATTGTGATGACATGTTTTAATTCAATTTCAAGTTGATTCTAAGATCCAATCGTGATTAAGTTTCGTAGTGACATTTGTTGAATCAAGTTTAACTAGTTGCTAATTATCTTAAGGGTCGAAAGAACTATTGTTATTCAACTAGTTATAATCATTTGTCTATGAA
This sequence comes from Artemisia tridentata subsp. tridentata, assembly GCA_021014915.2. Classification (NCBI taxonomy): domain Eukaryota; kingdom Viridiplantae; phylum Streptophyta; class Magnoliopsida; order Asterales; family Asteraceae; genus Artemisia; species Artemisia tridentata. The sequence goes on from CP139505.1 coordinate 154,588,769, forward strand.
TGATTGTTTTTACCCATTATTCTTGATTAAACAAAGAAAGTTAATTGTGGTTGTAATGAGAATGCTTTTGTCTATCAAAAATAGGATTGATGGTAAACCATTTCAAGGGTCGAAAGATTAATAGTTTACTATCGATTGTGACCTTTTGTCTATGATCGGTTACTTTTTGTATTGACCATTTCCTAAGCTATTTGATTAAGAAAAAGTAGATTTTTGTGTTTAAGGTACACCAACTTATGAACCTTGAATTGATCTTGAATTGAGTGGTTAAACGTAATGCTTGTTTTTATAAACTAAAATCTTGACGAAGGTTTAATTTGTAGAGACAATAGATTAGTTCACCAAACTAATTATCATAACCAACATGTTGTCCAAAGTTATCACAATCATGCTTATCAAAGAGTAGTATACTAGTCTAAGCAAGTGTAGTTTTAATCATTTGAATTATTCTATTTTTCATTACTCGTTAAGGAATTTACTTTTAGTAGCTTAAAATTCGATTCACTACACAAATCCCTGCGAACGATCCCGACTTACCATCATAATCTTGCTATAACGGACGAGTTCACTTGCTCGTATGTGTTGTTCCTAGATTCGGTAATTCGACCTTTATAAATTTAAAACTTGTACTCACTTACGACACATCACCATGGTGGTCTCGGCTTTGAACCATGGTACGGAAAAAAAAACCAAACGGACCTATATAGGTATCGGCCACATTCCAATCACAACCATAACTCTTCAAAACCAAAAATTAATCTAAACCCTAGTATCTAAAATGACCACAAGCATGAAAATAAGCCCAAGAACACTCGACAAGACTTGATAAGCAACTCAAAAGGCTCAGCCGTGAGCTTATGCTCACGGTATCACCCAACTCGACACTTAACTTGACCAAAATGATGATACCAAATATTTTTAATGATTTTTATTTCGTAAATCGTGTTATACCACCCAATCCCAAACGTTAACAAACCAAAACACTCGATAAATGGGTTTGGACCCACCACTGTGTCACACGAGGGTGAACACATGGTGGTCTTACCTTTTCTTCCTGCATGATTTAAACATATTGATTGTGTGGATCGGGTGGTCTTGGATTATGGAAGAACAAGTCCATGGTAAGAGTTTTAGGGAGAGAGAGAGTAGAGAGAGTTAAGAACTTGAGAGAGAAACTTCTAATATTAGATTGAAAGAGAAGAAGTTCCACCCCTTCCCATGTATGGGAAGGGGCTTATATACTTACTAGCTAGTTTGCCCCTAGTGGGCTGTGGAGTGAGCTGACAGTGGGTAAAGACCCGACCCAACTCCACAAATACTAATATATAACTAATCTAATAATAATTACACTAATAATCCTACGAGCTATATAAATTCTAAATAGATACTCGGGGTGACCGAGTCTTCATATGAATATTTATATTCCTAACAATCTCCCCCTAAGGGAGGTCACCCCGAAAATAATATTTTGAATTCTAGCATTCTGTCCTCTGATCTTGACTTCATAGCTCGTAGAGTTTGATTCTTCAATGTCATTAATCTTTGTGCCTTCGGCACTGAATCTTTGATGACTGATCTTGTGCCTTGAATGATATTTGAGTAAACTTCGAAGTTATCATCCAACATATGTCTTCGAGTCATCTTTCAACAGTATATCTCCATGTGAAGTAGTATTCTTTAGCCGACATGCTCACACTATTCTGGGTCATGATTTTCAGCATCAGAGTTTGCAGAAGCAGTGTCAAAGGTCTTTTACTTTATCATGACTTCTTTGAATATGATGATGTTGAAGTGTGAACATGTGGTGATGGATTGGCATCTTGTTCAGCATTCAGCTACAACCGCAATCAGCTGCATCAGCAATCAGCTACAACCGCCAGGTGTTCCTGTATACGACAGTTAGTAATAAAACGTCCGGTACTTACAGGTTCGGATTTCGAGATTGTCAACAGCATAGTGTGTAAACTCTCTCTAATCCTTACCAAGGCCGTTCCTAAATCGGAAACCTACAGAGGCCTTTAAAGATTTACCGTAGTAAATCAACGATTAGGTGAGTCGCTGGAGATCACTCCACGACTGTAGACCGTTTGAAACCGCCGCGACCACTAAGCGTAATCCACAAGGAATTACCGAAGTGACCTGCTTTCAGGGCTGTTTGATGTTGACCCTGGCAGAAATTTCCATTCAATCACTGAGAATTACATTTGTAAATTCCCTCATAAATGTTCTGGCAGATTGCTAAGATCTGCGTAGGACTCATAAGTTTACAACTGGTGTCCTTAATGATGAACAACCAGTGTAGAAGTAACACGTGTTCCTATGAGATCTTATGATTCATCTCGTGGCTCTAGACTCAATAAGTGCATTTTTGGTAGTCGGAGACAGGAGCGGTGTCTCCTGTTTCAATATCAACATAACTCGTAATGAGCGGTCGATAGATTATGCAGGGTTCCCCGTGAGAATGAAACAAGTCCTTTTAAGAGAACTTGAGTGGCTTAGAAGGATTAGTGCAGTGCGTCACTGGGTCCATGACGTCTTGTCTTCAATACCGGTGTTACCTTAGTAACCACCAGTAGCATATGAATTGAACCCGGTTTCTGCCCTAAGGTTGAATAATTGGAGGGCTATTTCTTTTCACCCTTTCTCATTTCATTTCTTTTTAATTCTTCAACCCCTTCTTTCTCCTTTATCATATTACTCCTTTTTTTCATAATCATACCTAAGGACTTTCTAATACTAACTATTCAGTATTGTCCCTGGGTAGATCCCTCCGGCTCTGGCGGATCATAGGACGGTTTTTCTAACCTTAGCCACCTTATAACTTCATGACTATCCTATGTTGCCATTTACCAAATCCTTGAAAAATCTCTCAAAGTGTTCATGATTATGAAACACATTTTGCAAACACTTTGAGAGTTATATATATTTCAAATGCTCCCCCTTAACATGTGCTCAGATGTTTTAATTCAAAATTTGCACATGTTGGGTAGAGATTGCACTTTTTGAATTGATCCACTTTTAGTGAACATGACCGATTCGAGACACGCTTACATCACTAGTTAGGCTAGCTTGAAATTATTACCCGGACTGGTCAAGTCCACAGAAAGTTTCTCGAAACGGTACACTCTACTCAAACACATCCTTTTCGAGACACGTTTACATCACTGGTTAGACCAGCTTGAAATTATTACCCAGCCAGGATATGTCCTTTCGATTAATGACAGTTTTGTTTCGTCAATTCTTTGGTGAAGTTTGAGTCACGCTCACATGAGATGCCACATCCTTTTTCATCCATTCGCTCCCCCTCAATATGTGCATCGATATACGAAAGAGTTTAGCACATATGGGAGAGCCTACATTTAAGTCCAAAGATTCACATTTTCATTAGGTTTCATATTTAAATCACCTTCTCTCCCCCGATCAAAAATTTCAAACCGTTTGAGATTTGTGATCCCAATTGATTTAAATGAGTTAGAAAACATGGGAGAAAATGTGGTCAGTTTTTAATGTATTATGATGATGGAGCATACTATGCTCCCCCTCAAACCAAGAGAGAGCATCACTGCTGATGTTGCACAATGTTTAAAAAGGTGTCATAAATTTGAACAAATACTCTCCCTCTCAATTAATGACCCATTTTCTATTTAAAGAGTTGTAGTCATTCAATTGAGCGAGAAGTATTTGTTAAAATTTAAGTCCAGTTAACACCTTGTCAAACACCAAAACTCTCCTGAAGAATCATAGAATTGAAGAAGTTTTTGGCGTAAAGAAGACTTCTCTTCTTATACAAGAAGTGATGCACTGAATCGTACATCAGATCGAAGAAACATGGATATAAAGTAATCCATGCCCAGGTGAACATCACCCAGTTGAAGGAACAACCGTCTTTTTGGCGACGTGCTTTCCCCATTTTGAAAAACGGGTTACAGTATGAAGTAACTGAAAACCGATTAGACATGTTTTAACTAGTTAATATAACTTCTGCTCGAGCTTCATTTAAAGACCCGTGCCATTATTGAATGACATTTCTAGGTCCGTAAATGTTATCGATAAACAGAAGACATGCCTAGAGAAACTATTTTTGGTATTTTTTGTTTTTCTGATTTTTATGGTTTTTATAGGTTTTATATTTTTCTATTTTCTTTTTGATTTAAGATATATACAAAAAAAATATATATATATATACAAGGATATAAAGCAAATCCATTATTCCTCAGCTTCTTGAATCTTCTCGGCTGCCATCACTTAACTTGCTGAAGAGCAATGTCCGCAAATCTAATTAGGGATTAAATCAGGTTTTTCACTCTCCCCTAATGTTACACCCCGTGCCCGCTTTGACCAAAACTTAAAACTTTTACGCGGAAATACTTGAACTAAAACGGACATCTGGTCACTCTTTGGCCCATTTTTAAAAATCTATAAACTTTCAGACTTTGAGACTAATTTTAAATGAAACTAGACTCAATTACCTTCAAAACGATAGGTGGCACGACTCGTGACAACTTACAGATTAAAAGATATGATTTTTCGAAGTTTGCCAAAAATCTGACAGCGGCCTCCATCCGATCGGATCGCCAGCCATCCGATCGAATGGATGGTTCTGATCAGATTTTGGATTTTCAAAATCCTTGGCCGAAACTCCAACCTCCCGGACTCGAAACCTAACCAAACTTTTCAGATTTCATTACTATATCTATGGGCTCATTTTCATATAAAAACATTTACCATTTGACTCTCGGAAAACGTACTTCCACAATCACGGGTTTTACACCAAAAACCCGTTTTGACCCATTTCATGACAAATACCACATACGACTTCCACAACACCTCAAACTTGACCATATTCATTACTTTAACATATATAACATGTTCCAATACACACTTGACCCGTATACAACCCAAAATGGGTACTTTTACACATTAGCCAAACACTCCTTTAACTTAACCCATAAACACATAAAACATACTTTAACATACCAAATGACTACCAAATCGTTATACAACTCTTGGCATACAATATACCACTTGACTACACTTTATAAAACATTACTTGACTCACGGGGGTACAACTTTGCTCATGAGCTCGGTATTCTACCTAAGCTCCTAACGAATACTACCTTAATCTCGCGTATCAAATTCCTTAATCCTTATATCCAAGCCTTCCACATAAACATGCCAACCTACAAAATGGTTAGACAACTAAACCGTAAGCACAAAGGCTTAGTAAGTAAAATGACTATAACATACAATTATACTTCAAACCACATGATGCATCATATACATAAAACACTTACATCAAGGCTCACTACTCAAATCTCAACTAGCACATAACATCAACATATCCATAGCATCATCTCATCACATAAGCCATAAACATGGCATCACATAGGCATAACCCAAGCTCATCTTCTCAACATAAACATACATAACACATAATGATAGAAATCCATATAACTTATGCTATCATCATTTTACTTACCTTAATCCATGCTACATAACAACAAGAACATCATCATCATCATCATCACAATCTTCCATCTTCATCATCAATCTTTACAATATATCAAAACCTAATAACATAACAATCAAATACATAACAAGGGTTATCAAAACCCATCAAAACATACTCATCTACCAAATCATATCATCATATGATCATATCTTGATCATATGATGAAACCCACTTTACTCATAACTCTTAATCTAATTAATCATCAAATGGAAATACTTACTTGAAGGAGAAACATAATTAGGAAGGACCATAAACATGGGTCTTCATATCCTTCATCTTACTTCATCACCTAGCTTTTCCCTCCTTCTTTTCTCTCACTAAAACCGGCCTTCATCTTTCTCTCAATAATGAGAGAAATGTGTAGAATTCTCTAGGATATACTAGTTAGGTGGTGACTTTGGGCAATTGGCAAGAATGACCCCTCAAGTCCCATTCTCCTTACTTTGGCCATAATCTAACATATAACACATGTTTAATACTTGGCAACCTAAGCCCCTTTAGTTACACATCATATTACATAACTATATTAGTCATGCTTTGACTATTACTTGACCATCGGGTTTGACTAAAACATAATATTCGTTGACTGGAAAATCATATAAGGCCATAATCCATTTTATCTAGGGTGGGGTCCCAATACCCGGGAAACGGGTCTAACAATTCTACCCCCTTATTTAGATTTCGTCCCCAAAATCTCTCGTCTATCACTGTCCAAAACCAATTCACGACATATACATGTCCTTATTCTCATGCTTTCTAAGTCATTACCTTGCACGATCTAAGTGATCTCGCAAATTCTAAACTTCCATACCATAGTCTCAACTCATAATATACTATAATCAACACTTCTCATCGCAACTTTTCTAAGATTTCCCACAATGACTACTTGTCATCCGGGAACATCTACTACTTTGACTCTAGATGAGTCAAACTTCATTACTATAAACACGCTATCATCAATGCACTAATCATAACATAACATCATAATCCAGCCAATCTCACATTCCACATAATATCAAATACATATCTACATAAAAAACCGGCAACCTATTTCAAAATATACAAAGTACCATACAATCGGCACCTTTCCAAATTCTTTCTCACGCATTACGTAAGCAAACTTCTTATCAAATTATGGAATACTCATAACTTAACTTATCATTTTAATGCAAAATTCATTTTAGACGCCTATCTTAAGGTTTCACACATTACCTTAACACCGCTATAAGTTTTATTCATATTTATCTTTTCTTATGACGTCTAACCGGTTTTAGTTTTTTTTTCCTTATCTCATATCACTATTCGTACTCATGTCATATCGGCTACACATAAGCCCACTCCTTTGTAACTCTTCATTTACATAAAAAGGCGTCCCGATCTTTGTAAATCAAGAAATACAAATTCATGGTTCGGTGATTTACAACTTCTTTATTCAAATGAAAAGGCGTCCCAATCCATTTAAATAAAGAAACCATAAACCATCCTACTTACATACTTCCGACATAACACTCGTACTTACTTTCTTTCCATCTTTTCTAGCCTTGGATCCAATCTCACTAACTTTCCATCCCTGCCATAAAGGCAAGCTAACCACCATGCCATAAAGGCAAGCTAAACATCCATGCCACGAAGGCAAGCTAGGCCATCTCAAAGGATGCCAAACACATGCCATAAAGGCAAGCTAACAACCATGCCATAAAGGCAAGCTAACAATCCATGCCCTGAAGGCAAGCTGGGCTATCCCGAAGGATACCATACTATAACACATGGCCATCCCGAAGGATACCACCTTTAACATTCATCCCGAAGGATCTTTAACACATGCCAAGGATGTAGGCAAACCATGCCGGTGAAGGCAAGCTATACAATAATGCCATGAAGGTAAACTATACATCATGCCATAAAAGGCAAGCTAGGCCATCCCAAAGGATGCCAAAACTAGAGCATTGGATCCAAGCTATATATGTCTTATCATCTTTACTCATTTTATCTTTCATGCACTTCCATCATTAGGCACACACTATCATTTATTCAATTTTCATTGCCTTACGCAATCTCAACATTCACTATCATGCTTACTATCATCTAGACAAGTTTCTATATAACACTTGTCGATTTATTATCTTTGCATTCTCTCAATGCAACTTATCTTTCATTCGTCAACCCCAAGTTGACTCACACACTTAATACGTGCCATCTTTATTTTAGACAATTTATATGTAATGCTTATCCATTACAACTTACACATTTCTACGTGTTCTTACAACACACTTTTACTATTACCCGCCAACCCTTGTTGACCATATTCTCAACTCATACTATCACTTCATTTAGTCTATCCAACTCACACACATATAAACCTTACATAGGTTTATTCTGTAACACTTTCATTAATTTCATTCTTACATATTCAAATATATTAACATGATCACATTCATGTTTTACAACTCTTTCTAGTATTCTTCAAGTCACTTATGACTTCTAGCGCTATCTATATCTCATTCATCGCTTCTACTCATTTATTACTAACACAATTTAGTTTTCATGTTTTATATATACATGACTTCATCATGCTTAACTATGCACTTTCACTTTCTCATTTTAGTTACTCATATAAAGATTTCATGCCTTCAAGCATCTAATCGTTATTATATCCATCATGCCTCTCAAGACATCAAACTACAAACATACTTCGCTATTCATTTTTTACTTATCTCAATCTTTTTAAGCATTTATGCTTTTCAATTAATTATCATGCTTCTTAAATTATTTCACATATCAATGTGTTCTTATTAGCTTTACCGACCACAACTAGGTCAACACATAACATGCATTCAATTGCATCTATCTTAACTCATATACCTCTATGCAATCGTGCTCTCAAGCACACCACATAAAACTTAAACATAAAATAAACTACCATAGACTTAACATCATATAAGCAATCATATCATAACAATTAACACTTATCCGACAAGTGTTAAAACTTTCAAAATCAAAATCAACTCATGAAGACTATGGCATCATATATCACGTCACATAATCAATCTATGTCTAAGCATCAATCTTCTAATTATCCGCAAGTACTAATCTACCTTGTAACTAGGGGTGTCATTCGGGTTGACCCGGTCGGGTTCGGGTCAACTCGGGTCGGGTCGGGTCGGGTCAAGGCTCAAAAAAACATACCCGAACCTGACCCTGTTTGAACTCGGGTCAACTCGGGTCGGGTCAATTCGGGTTCGGGTCAACTCGGGTCGGGTCAATTCGGGTCGGGTCAGCTCGGGTTTGGGGTCAACCCGAGTTTTTTGCCTTGTAAATTGTTAGTTTTCTCGGGTCAATCGGGTTCGGGTCGGGTCGAGGCTAAAAAAACATACCCGAACCCTACCTTGTTTAGAACTCGGGTCAATTCGGGTTGACCCGAATTGACTCGGGTCGGGTTCGGGTCGGTTCGGGTCGGGTCGGCCCGAATGACACCCCTACTTGTAACTAAGGCATCATAAACTTTAATTCATCTACTAACCCATCTCTAATACCGCTTAGCCTTGCTACTCGCATGCCGTCACCATGGCTCTACCATACCTTCACATAATCGCATTACAATCACTGGCACCAACCAATGTGCACGGCTAACTAATCATATAAACATTTCAAGTCCTCCACGGACTCACATCACATAATCACAATACCATCACCGGCACCAACCGAGGTGCTCGGCCAACAAATCATCTAAGCATATCAAGTCCCCTTGGACTTGTATCTCATACACAACAACACTATTACAACACACATCACCTATCATCAATAGGCTCAACTAACATAAAACATAATCCGTCTAACACTAAACAATCACATTCCGCGCAATTAACACTTACGTCCAAGCTTCTACGAGTGGTTTAAGACTAGGCACCCTATAGTGGAAACCTAATTCACTTAAACCGAAGCTCTGATACCAATTTGTTACACCCCGTGCCCGCTTAGACCAAAAACTTAAACTTTTATGCGGAAATACTTGAATTAAAACGGACATCTAGTCACTCTTTGGCCCATTTTTAAAGATCTATAAACTTTCAGACTTTGAGACTAATTACCTTCAAAACTATAGGTGGCACGACCCGTGACGACTTACGGATTAAAAGATATGATTTTTCGAAGTTTGCCAAAAATCTGACAGCGGCCTCCATCCGATCGGATGGATGGTTCTGATCAGATTTTGGATTTTCAAAATCCCCGGCCGAAACTCCAACCTCCCGGACTCGAAACCTAACCAAACTTTCCAGATTTCATTACTATATCTATGGGCTCATTTTCATATAAAAACATTTACCATTTGACTCTCGGAAAACGTACTTCCACAATCACGGGTTTTACACCATAAAAATACCAAAAACACCCAAATAGACCATATTATACTTCAAATATTCTTGGTTTGTGTTTTTATGTGTTTCAGGTACAAAAGGATCGAAAACAGGGCAAAACAGGCAAAAACCGAGCACAAGATTGGAAAAGCGTGAGAAGCCGGAGCCGAGAAAGGAAATTACAAGTTTGGACCGGGATTATGCTCAAATTGTCAAATTCAACCCTTAGAAATATCAAAAGGGTCAATATTGGTCCTTGGACATATTTTCAGAAGTTGGCATAATTGGTCCCTAACATTTAACCTAATCCCTAAACTAATAAATCCCTTAACCCTTAACCCCTAAATTAAACCCAACATTAATCCTTATCCTAAACCCAACACATAAAGCCCAACACAAAAATCATAAGCCCAAAACCCCACCCCATCCTATCTGTGTTTAACTAATAAAACGGGTCAACAAAACCAGAAAAAGTCAAACCCTTATCCCTTCCCAAAACCATCCGCCAAAACCATGTCCTTCTCTGCAAATCCACCTTCAACCCGACAATAATGTTCCTCCCATGCTTTTCACTGAAACACGCCTCCAACCTCCCCCCTCCTACTTAGCTACCCACAGTACTACCCACGTGCTTTGATTTTTAGATAAAACCCACTTGGTAACATTTCCCGCCAAAAATGATATGAACGATCCAGATTGATTGAAGATAATCCAACGGTTGGGAAATATTCAAGGAGGGTCAGTGAAGCTTATGGGATAGATATAAAAAAAGAATGAAGATACAGAGAATAAGTTGTCACTGTTTTTAGACCAAAAATTTCGTAGTGTAGTTTTTAAATTAAGTTTAGTTAAGTTTTATTGTAACTTTAATTTCAGTCAAATGTAATTTTCAATTTCAGTTTAACTTCAAAAGCTTTGTATTTTTCTGTTGTAATTCGGGTTCAAAGTAAATTCAGTGTTTAAAATTTGTTGTTGTTTAAAGCTTTGAAAGCTCCTCTTTCCTATGTTATAAGCTAACACAAGCCTGTGACAACTTGTGTTAGTTTATCATTGCTTATTCAGTTGAATTTCCAAAATTTTATTTAAAGTCAACTTAAGTCAACAAACTGCTTATTGCTTATTTTCAGGATTCTTTTCAGCTTATTTGCATTTATTGGTGCTTAGTTCTGTTAGTTTACTACCATATTGCTTAATCTCAGCTTACTGTGTTCTTGCTTGTTCAATTTACAAAAGCAGTCACCCAAAAGGGGTGTTTGGATGAAAGTCAAAACGGGTCAATGGGTGGCCTACTGTTCATGTGCACCTTTGGTATGTTTTTCTTATGCTTATATTAGCCTAGATAAGTTGTTAGAATAAAGTTTTTAGCTGTTAGGAAAGATTTGAAGGTTATCAGTAGAATAGTGAAGATTTAGAATCTCATTTGCTTATCACTGTACTTGGATCTTGTAGTGCTTAAGTTAGTGTTTCTGATTACCTTTTAGTGCTTTGAAATGAATTTAGAGAATTAGATTTCATTCATTAGGTTTGGATACACTTGTGTGCAAAATTTGCACAAAGCCTTTTATGCAGTTCTGCACAACTATAGCACTGATCTCAGCTTTTTACTTGTAATTTATCTGCTTATTCAGTTGCTTCCAATGCATGATTTTTAATCTAGGAGTAGTTTGTAGGGTAATCTGAATCTGTTTTAGCTTTATTCTGCATTTCTAGCTTATTAGGTGGCTTATTCTTGTCTGCAAATAAGCCCCATTGATCCTGTTCTGTCCTGCACTCAGTTTTTCTGATTTCTGGCATCTGATCTAGGGCAAATTTGGGTGAGCAATTGATGTTAGAAATTAGGCATTTTTGGTTTGTAGTTAGCCAGTAGTACTAGGTAGCTTTTGCCCCCTTTAGTTTTCATTTTCCAGCTTATTTGAAGTGCTTATTTGATCTGCAAGTAGGGGTATTTAACTGCTTTTTCTGTCTTATTCTTGAATCTGTTTAGCTGCTTAATTGCTTATTCCTTCTGCTTATTTGTGGTTTTTCAGTTGTTTTATGCTTAAATTAGTTGTTAGAACTGTTTCTAAGCTTTTGGTAATTTTTAGTAATTATTAGCTTATTTTTAGCTTTTTCCCAATCTGCTTATTGGCCCAATCTGCTTATTAGGGTACAATAAGTTTCTGATTTTATCTTTCATGGATTAACAATTTGATTTTAGATTTACTCAGAATTTTTCAGATTTTTCTATTTTCATTTTCTATTTTTAAATCATTTTATTAGTTTAATTTAGTTTTAAATTTATAAAAAATAATTAAAAAGTCAAAAAAATGTAATTCTTTTTTGTAAAATTTTCTTTTGTCATTTAGGATTTAGAAAAAATAATTTTGTACCCGTAGAGTTTATATTTCATCATTTTGACATTTTTAGGTTCGTTCGTAGTTCCCGTTTTCTATTATTCGCGTTTTTTTAAGTTCCTTTACGTTTTTAACCGTATATGTTTTTCTCAAATTGCTTTTCTTATCCTTTTAAATCGTTTCTAATTTATGTTAACTTATCGTAGCTTAGAAACCCAAAATCCCACTTTTATTCACCATTCAGCACACGTTGCACGATTCGTAAACACGAATTCCATTCACGCCTTCATTGGGGATAACGACCCGGGTTGCACATACTTCACTTGTGTTTCCTAGGAAATAAATACGTGTTGATTCCAGCGAATCAATTTTTGGCGCCGCTGCCGGGGAAGGCTTGAAGCGAATTTTTAAATCTCGTTTGTCGTTGCGTGTTTTGAAGACCCTTCTTTCGAGAAGTTCACGCTTTCTTTCGTAAATATTTTCTCACTAAAAAAAAAAACCCAAAAAGATTTTTATTTCAAAAATTATTTTCCTCTTTCCTTTTGTATTTTTCAAATGTTTCTAAAAATCCAAAAATATTCTTCGTATCCCCTCTATTCGTTTAATTCTTTTTCTCACCCTCTACACGTTTAATTCTTTTTATGTCTTCATCTTACAACTATGGTTGTGAATGGTGTGGGGGACCTCCAAATGGTGGAAATTTCCACGGTTGTAGCATTGTAAATTCGGGAAACAGGTTTGTCTATGACCAAAATCCCTACAATGAAACACCCGACCTTTTCAACCAACCCCCACAACATCATATGGAGACATACTTGTGTGAATTTTGTGGAGGTTGTCCTCATCCGGGATATGATTGTCGAACGGGAGACGTGCTTGTCTATGAGCAGAACCCTTATAACAATCAGACACCATCCGGGTTTGACACATCTTCATATTATTCACCGCCACAACAGTTTTACTGTTGTGAATACTGTGGAGGTCCGCACTATAATTCCGATTGTCAAACAAGGACCCTGCTTGTCTATGAGCATGGTCCTTGTAACAATTATGATTATTCGTATCATGACCAACCTCCACAGTATCAACCAATTCAAACGCAGCCTCAGCCATTTCCTCAAGAATCATTCCAAGAAATTCATAATATTAGGAATGATCTTCTGGATTCTGCTTTCAAAGATGTATTCCAAAAACTTCATGATGTGAGGAATGCATTTAATGCTTGGGCTGCTAAACAGACCAAAGAAGATCGTCATGGTGAATCTATGGAAGATTTACTCGCCATTGAACGTGCAGCACATAACCGTTTCTTATTTAATCAGGCGTGCATGCTCGATGACGACGACGAGGAGAGTACTATTCCTTTGAGTGATATTATTTCTCAACTCCCTCAGTCTATTGCAATCACGTCCATCCTTCCCTCTCAGTCTAAACCCGAGGACTCTCTTATTATGGGGGATGAGCCTCTTAGCACTGTTCCTGAAAAGGAATCGGACGAATTCATAAAGTCTAGTGCTGAGAACCTTGTCCCAATCCCAAGTGAGTCTGAGGATATATCTGACGATGAATGTGATTTGTCTATTTGTAGTGATCATCCTCTTGACACTACTGATGATTTTTTCGGGACGTTTTCTAACCCTCTTTTCAATTTCAAAGATGATTTTTCCTCTAGTAATGACGAATCACTTTCTGATGAGGACATTCCAAATGAAAGTCTCAAAGTCTATTCGAATTCTCTTTTTGAATTTGATGATGAGTACTTTTCTAGCAAAATAAATCCTCTCTTTGATGAAGAGTTAGAGAACGATGAGGTCAAGGACTCTATTATTCATAAACTTGATGAAATGACTTAAATTCTTAATCCCGCTCTTTCTCCGACATATGTGACATTTCCCGTTGAGGATCGCCATTATATTGACTTCACATATGTCGTCCGAGTTTTTCTACCTTTCTGTGCTTATAAGGTAGCTTGTCCTCTCATTCTCTCGTTTGGGAATGAGGACAAAGTTTTTTACCCCGGCATCTCCATTTATCATTCTTTTGAGCCGGGTGTATCTCATCGGAGTGGAACTTTCAAGTACTTCAATGTTTATCCAAACATTTTGAATGAAAGTCCGATGGAGATTTTCTTTTCCACATGCTTCCCCAAGAACAAATGAATTCGGGGTCGAGTCAACCTAGTGACTCGGTAAACAAAAACATTAGCATTGCATGGGTAACCGCCCATGTTTCTGACTTCTTTCTATTTTCTGACACTAAGTATGGGGGGATTCCTCTACTGTGCTTTGTCTGTGTGTTGTTTGCCCTTGTTTGCAGGTTTCCCTTGGATTGTGATGATTGACGCGCCCGTTTTCAATCCAGCCGCCCAATATCCTATCCTTTTGCTAACGTTTATCTAGGGATATCTTTTCAACCTTTTTTGTGAAAAATAGAGATTTCTGTTCCACACTTGGCTAGTGGTATTACCTTTTTACGTTCTAAGTGGCGGCATAATAGCCGGTACTTTGAATATTGAGGGCAATATTCAATTCTAAGTGTGGGGGGTGGGGGGGGGGGAATTCTCGCGAATTTTGTCACATTTGTACCTTCTAGTTCCCTAGTACCCCCGTTTTTGACCAAAATTTTAAATTTTTTGTCGTATAAACTTTAAAAAAAAATGTCATCAATAAAAGTGTGTTAGTCTTGATTAGGTTAGAACAAAGGGAATCCCGACTCTGCCAGAGTGTTGATCTGGCTGCTTCCTTAACGTTTAGACTAAGGTTTTACGATTTGTGCAAATGAAAATGCTAAGCGTAGAGTAGTTGGTTCTCTTTAGAGCTTATATAAGTAATCTATGGCTTTTCCTCCCATAAGCTATTAATCGGAATAAATTAGTGCTTATTTTCAAACGTTTGAACACACAAAATCATTTTTTCATACGATTTTGAAAAAATACTAGTTCAAAGATTTATTTAAACTTCGGAACAAGCATATGTCATAATAATGTAAAAGTTAAGTAATAAATAAATGTGCTAAAAAGCTAAGGTTCAAGATCGGCCCTTGGATCCTTATTTTCGGAAGGCGTTTAGGTCTTGGCTACCCTCTTACACCGGCCCTTGGACCCTTAATTCTGAAAGGCGTTAAGGTCTTGGAACTCTCCGTTGTAACGGCCCTTGGATCCTTTATTCTGGGAAGGTGTAAGGTCTTGGTTCCCGTGAAACTCCGTTAGTTTATGTTGCACAAGTAAAAAAAAAAATGATGAAAAAAAAATGAAAAGAAAAAAATAAAATAAAATGGAATGATATTGCAAAATGCAAAAATGGAATGATATTGCAAAATGCAATAAGTTTTGATGTGTTGAATAAATTTTGAAGCTTGCTTGTTGTGAATTTTAAATCTATCTTTCAACTAGTATTAGTCAAAATTTTATATAAACGTCGATTTTTGTGATCAAAATTTTGAAAATCAAGCACAGTCACCTAACTTTAATAAATATGGGAGTGTAAAGTTAAGTCTCGGCTTACATAGATTATTAGTATAAGTAGCGTTAGCATTTTACAAAAACGTTTGCACATTGAGTTTAAGCTTAGTTGGGAGTATAAAAAGAGGATGACGATATCAATTCCCTGGAGACACCCATTTTGTGTGAATCCCGTTCCATGATACCATTTTTGGAAATCAAGCATGTTATCTATTTTTGTTGTAGTTTAAATTTCTCGCATTTAATAAAAAGTCGAAACGGGGTATACTTGGTATTCTTTTGATCCTTTCATTACTTCATACGATCGGATTGCTAGGGACTAGCAATAGCTTAGTGTGGGGGATTGATGAGTGTGTAAATACTCATCATTTTATACCCATTTTAGACCATAAAAATACCAAAAACACCCAAATAGACCATATTATACTGCAAATATTCTTGGTTTGTGTTTTTATGTGTTTCAGGTACAAAAGGATCGAAAACAGGGCAAAACAGGCAAAAACCGAGCACAAGATTGGAAAAGCGTGAGAAGCCGGAGCCGGGAAAGGAAATTACAAGTTTGGACCGGGATTATGCTCAAATTGTCAAAGTCAACCCTCAGAAATATCAAAAGGGTCAATATTGGTCCTTGGACATATTTTCAGAAGTTGGCATAATTGGTCCCTAACATTTAACCTAATCCCTAAACTAATAAATCCCTTAACCCTTAACCCCTAAATTAAACCCAACATTAATCCTTATCCTAAACCCAACACATAAAGCCCAACACAAAAATCATAAGCCCAAAACCCCACCCCATCCTATCTGTGTTTAACTAATAAAACGGGTCAACAAAACCAGAAAAAGTCAAACCCTTATCCCTTCCCAAAACCATCCGCCAAAACCATGTCCTTCTCTGCAAATCCACCTTCAACCCGACAATAATGTTCCTCCCATGCTTTTCACTGAAACACGCCTCCAACCTCCCCCCTCCTACTTAGCTACCCACAGTACTACCCACGTGCTTTGATTTTTAGATAAAACCCACTTGGTAACATTTCCCGCCAAAAATGATATGAACGATCCAGATTGATTGAAGATAATCCAACGGTTGGGAAATATTCAAGGAGGGTCAGTGAAGCTTATGGGATAGATATAAAAAAAAGAATGAAGACACAGAGAATAAGTTGTCACTGTTTTTAGACCAAAAATTTCGTAGTGTAGTTTTTAAATTAAGTTTAGTTAAGTTTTATTGTAACTTTAATTTCAGTCAAATGTAATTTTCAATTTCAGTTTAACTTCAAAAGCTTTGTATTTTTCTGTTGTAATTCGGGTTCAAAGTAAATTCAGTGTTTAAAATTTGTTGTTGTTTAAAGCTTTGAAAGCTCCTCTTTCCTATGTTATAAGCTAACACAAGCCTGTGACAACTTGTGTTAGTTTATCATTGCTTATTCAGTTGAATTTCCAAAATTTTCTTTAAAGTCAACTTAAGTCAACAAACTGCTTATTGCTTATTTTCAGGATTCTTTTCAGCTTATTTGCATTTATTGGTGCTTAGTTCTGTTAGTTTACTACCATATTGCTTAATCTCAGCTTACTGTGTTCTTGCTTGTTCAATTTACAAAAGCAGTCACCCAAAAGGGGTGTTTGGATGAAAGTCAAAACGGGTCAATGGGTGGCCTACTGTTCATGTGCACCTTTGGTATGTTTTTCTTATGCTTATATTAGCCTAGATAAGTTGTTAGAATAAAGTTTTTAGCTGTTAGGAAAGATTTGAAGGTTATCAGTAGAATAGTGAAGATTTAGAATCTCATTTGCTTATCACTGTACTTGGATCTTGTAGTGCTTAAGTTAGTGTTTCTGATTACCTTTTAGTGCTTTGAAATGAATTTAGAGAATTAGATTTCATTCATTAGGTTTGGATACACTTGTGTGCAAAATTTGCACAAAGCCTTTTATGCAGTTCTGCACAACTATAGCACTGATCTCAGCTTTTTACTTGTAATTTATCTGCTTATTCAGTTGCTTCCAATGCATGATTTTTAATCTAGGAGTAGTTTGTAGGGTAATCTGAATCTGTTTTAGCTTTATTCTGCATTTCTAGCTTATTAGGTGGCTTATTCTTGTCTGCAAATAAGCCCCATTGATCCTGTTCTGTCTTGCACTCAGTTTTTCTGATTTGTGGCATCTGATCTAGGGCAAATTTGGGTGAGCAATTGATGTTAGAAATTAGGCATTTTTGGTTTGTAGTTAGCCAGTAGTACTAGGTAGCTTTTGCCCCCTTTAGTTTTCATTTTCCAGCTTATTTGAAGTGCTTATTTGATCTGCAAGTAGGGGTATTTAACTGCTTTTTCTGTCTTATTCTTGAATCTGTTCAGCTGCTTAATTGCTTATTCCTTCTGCTTATTTGTGGTTTTTCAGTTGTTTTATGCTTAAATTAGTTGTTAGAACTGTTTCTAAGCTTTTGGTAATTTTTAGTAATTATTAGCTTATTTTTAGCTTTTTCCCAATCTGCTTATTGGCCCAATCTGCTTATTAGGGTACAATAAGTTTCTGATTTTATCTTTCATGGATTAACAATTTGATTTTAGATTTACTCAGAATTTTCCAGATTTTTCTGTTTTCATTTTCTATTTTTAAATCATTTTATTAGTTTAATTTAGTTTTAAATTTATAAAAAATAATTAAAAAGTCAAAAAAATGTAATTCTTTTTTGTAAAATTTTCTTTTGTCATTTAGGATTTAGAAAAAATAATTTTGTACCCGTAGAGTTTATATTTCATCATTTTGACATTTTTAGGTTCGTTCGTAGTTCCCGTTTTCTATTATTCGCGTTTTTTTAAGTTCCTTTACGTTTTTAACCGTATATGTTTTTCTCAAATTGCTTTTCTTATCCTTTTAAATCGTTTTTTAATTTATGTTAACTTATCGTAGCTTAGAAACCCAAAATCCCACTTTTATTCACCATTCAGCACACGTTGCACGATTCGTAAACACGAATTTCATTCACGCCTTCATTGGGGATAACGACCCGGGTTGCACATACTTCACTTGTGTTTCCTAGGAAATAAATACGTGTTGATTCCAGCGAATCAGGAGTTAAACCATGATGCTGTAAATAATACCGTAGGACATAGTGAAAATGAATACCAATTACAAGCACGTTATCAAATAGTAATAGTGTCACGCCAACTGAACCTAAAGTGTTCCTCATACGCATAACCAATATCACGTGGGGAGCTACCCCGATAGATCTATCAATATGTGGGCTCTCAACAGAGAGTTAATAGTTACACCAACTGAACTTATAACTTGTGGGCCCTCAGCAGAGAGTTAACAGTTACACCAACTAAACCTATAACTTGTGAGCCCTCAGCAGAGAGTTAACAGTTGCGCAGTCATGAACTCACAAAACAAAACATGTCACAGCATATAATCGCATCATCACACGTATATGTCCAAAATCATGTAAAACAGTAGTTCACAGCATGAAAACATTTGTAAAGCATTGAGTACCATTTCCACCCCAAAGTAAAACACAATAAAAGTGGGGCTATGAGAACTCACCTCAAAAGCAAAGCACAATACAGCACAAACACGAGTAGTACGGCACAACAACAACTAGTATCAGAATGCGACGGACTCGGCACAACCTATTAATAATAAACTTATCTTAACGTATATCCAAAAGTATAACGGTTTCCAAAAGTTAACTATTCCCAAGTATATTCCACTTTCAATTCCAAAATATCTTCGTTAAATCTATTTACTAGTGTTTGGTATCATCGTGGGTGAAGTGGTGACATAACGTTGACTCAAGTGTACACACGCCAAAACAAATGACCAAAACGAACATGACTTACGAAACAATATCACAATAACGAATACGCTAAGTTGTTGCAATATCCCAAACAAACTCTACTACTAAAACTCACAACAACCTAACAAGAACCAAGGTCAAGTGATTTATTTAAAGTTTAATAAGTTATACGGGCAAATTGTCGGATGCTTATCGAATTCGTCAGCTCGTTAAATCTAACAATTTCTTCTTCTCACTTATTATTCCAAAAACTAGATCGCAATAAATACTGAGTCATAAGGATAAGTAATACATTAATGAATTCCTCCGACATGCTTACCGGGCCCTTATTGAGCTCATTAACCCAATAAGTCCGATAACCATGTGGGTCGGCTATATTAATGTCAACCGATTCAAAACTCGACATTGATTCCACATAATCATTAATTCTTCCCTAAATGACATTTCTCGATTTGCGTGCCCTTAAAACATTTAATAACTCTCATTTATTAAAATGACCACAAGCATGAAAATAAGCCCAAGAACACTCGACAAGACTCGATACGCAACTCAAAAGGCTCGGCCGTGAGCTTATGCTCACGACATCACGCAACTCGACACTAAACTTGACCAAAATGATGATACCAAATATTTTTAATGATTTTTATTTCGTAAATCGTATTATACCACCCAATCCCAAATGTTAACAAACCAAAACACTCGATAAACAGGTTTTGGACCCACTACCGTGTCACACGAGGGTGAACACACGGTGGTCTTACCTTTTCTTCCTCAGATCTAGTCGGATCTACTCGGTTAGTGGTGGTGGTGGCGCGTACGAGGTGATGGTGAAGGTGTTTGGGCGCGTGTGGTTGCTAAACGGGTTAAGGAGGTCGTGATGGAGGTTTGTGTGGTGGCGGTGTGGCGTTAGTGGTGGTGCTACAGTGGTGGCCGAAATCTTGGCCAGAAGTTGGGAGAGAGGGGTGGGCAGCTAGGGTAGAAGAAATGGGTTATCTAACCCTAAAATGAGAATAAGTGGGTTTATATAACCCCTTTGGACTAGTGATGCAATTCCTATTGACCCACAAGGACCTAAACCAAAAATTTTGTTAACTTCCAATAAAAGTGTTCTCGGGCTTGTTTAGTGTACTAAAAGTGCTCGTATGACTTTCTAAGTTGCCCGAATATTTTTAAAATTGTTTTTTCGTTAAAACTGACTATAAATACGTTTATGTTCGTGTTATCTCGTAAAAACCAATACTTCACGTGTTATTAGGTTTATTTGTGCCGACTCGCGTTGTGTGGTCTAGCTCACAAACACACATAATAGTGAACACATAAACTAAATAAACATATCATCTTGAGCTTAAGGTTGAGTAAGGACCTGGAAAATTCGCGGTTGTTATAGGGAGTATCTAAGGTATTTTGAGAAACTACAACTGGCGGTTTTCCTAGCACAGACTTAGAAGCATTAGTGGGCCTAGAGGTATTTCCAGCTGTAACTTTCCTATTACGAGAAAAAGAGATTTTGCAACACATTTCGTATGATCACCAGATAACATGCTTTTACGACAGAAAACACAAGAAGCATTAACGTTTAAAACATTCAAAGTCTGAGCATTCGTTACATCGATATTAGAATTACAAGCTTTTAAGTTCGAATCTAAATTAGAAGCAACATGCGTTTTATTAAAATTCCTAAGTTGATCTTCTACTTCTGGGGCTTTTAGGTTCCTGCTTCTACATTGCCAGATCCTATTCTTCCATTTGCTGCTCTTACGCTTTGATCAGCTAACACTAGTAGTGGTTACTATTCCTGTACAAGTGGAAGGAATCAAATTAGTGGTCTGATTTGTGTTATTAACGTTTGATGAGTGGCCTTTTACTCATCATTTTATACCCGAAAAACCAACAAAAATGACCAAAAACACCCAAATAGACCAAATATTGTTGCAAATATCCTTGGATTATATTTTTATGTGTTTTAGGTACAAAAGGATTGAAAACAAGGCAAAAGTGGACAAAACCGAGCTTGGATGGGAAAAAGAGCAAAAACGGACATTTTTCGGATCAACTCGACAACGTTTGTACATTTAATCAAGTGAAGACGAAGTCAAAGTCAACTTCGGGAAAGGGCAATGGAATGAGCATGGAAAAACGAACCCAAAACCAAGTCCCATTTTTCATCATTATTCCTAAACCTAATTATAAAATTAATCCTACACCTAATTATCCTAAACTAATTAATACTTAACATAAAACCAAACCCTTTAAAAACCAATACCAGGCCCAATCCTACCATTAACCCAATCCACTACCAAATCCTACAACCCGGATCCAACCAACCCTTAACCCGTTATTAATAAAACACGGGTCAACACAAAAGTTAAACCCATTCACCTTAAACCCTTACCCGCCAAATCACCCTCTTCTCCCCTGTCACTCTCAATCCCCTCACCACAGTCCAAAACACAATCACATGCTCATCTCCTTTGGTCCCCCCCTCTAATTCCAAGCTGGCAATCCAAAGGCTCATATAAAACTCCAAAAACCAATC
Organism: Artemisia tridentata subsp. tridentata; assembly: GCA_021014915.2. NCBI lineage: Eukaryota > Viridiplantae > Streptophyta > Magnoliopsida > Asterales > Asteraceae > Artemisia > Artemisia tridentata. The sequence continues at coordinate 154,610,764 of CP139505.1, forward strand.
CAAGGGCTGTGATTAAAAGGAGTAGTCACCAAGGCAAGATCAAGGGTTAAAGTTGAAGCTGTGACTCAGCTGGGATTTCCTCTCACAAAAGAAGCACAAAGCATTGAAGAAAACCCTAGCTAGCTTAGTATAAATAGAACATCATGTAACCATTTAGTGGCAGTAGGGAGTAGTGTAGTTTTATATAGCATTAGTATAATTTTAGCTTAATTAATGTTTTTAACTTAATGTTATCTACTTTCAGCTTTTAAAACAGCATTGTAATCTTTACTTTTTAATGGAATTTAAGTTTTCTTAATTTACTTGTCTTTATTTACTTGTTTCATTTACTTTTAAGCACTTTTAAGTTCTTTATTAGTTAAAAAGCTAGCATAAGCTCTTATTTACTGTTCTATAAGCTCATATAAGCTCTTATAGCTTTTTGTGAGCTTATTATTGTTTAAATCTGTTTTAATTTAAAAAATCCATAAAAAGTCAAAAAAGTCAACAAAAGTCAAATAAGCAGTTGTGGATGATAAGCCAGACCTGAAAGGGCTTATTGCTGTTACTAGCTTGTCTTTTGACAAGCTAGAGCTTGTAGAGTAGCTCCTCGAGCCACTTTGCCCTGTTTTGAGCAAGGGTTCTTGTAAGTTTTCTATTTTTAGCTTAATTTTGCTTATTTACTTTAGTCGTTTCCTTATTTGTGCTTTATTCTACTTATCTTAGTTGTTATTTGCTTTTCATTGCTTTATGTTAGTATAAATTTCATTTACTTAAAGTTTTGCATAAATACTTAAAAAATCCAAAAAAAATTAGCTTAGACCTACTAGCTTATTGCTTGTGCTTATTTTCTGTCTATTATTACTTTTTATTACTTAATTTAGCTGTTTGATCTATTACTTTTCAGTTTCTTAGCTTAAATGTTGCCTTTTCTTCTTTAAAATCTCAACAGTTAGGTATAAAGGGGTGTTTGGCACTAACCTTTATTTTGACTTTTAGATTAATTTTCCGAGTTTGTCCACTTGAGATGTTTTAGTTAAGCTAAAATTGAGTGATCTTAGTTGAATTTAAGAAGTTTTAATCTGGTTTTAATGGTTTTGCATGTGTAAGTTGATTTTCCAAGTTTTTGAGTACTTAACTGCTACTATTAGGTTTTTATTGTTAAATCATGATTTAGTACTTGTTATTGTAGTTTTTATGTTCACTCAAGTATTATAAGTTGATTTCTAAGAGTAGATTGCATAACACATAGTTTTGAGGTAGATTTGGTCATATTAGTAGTAAACCTGCATCAAAATTCATATTCATTATCAGTCCTGAGTAGCACTTTTTAGATCTTATTTTAAGTGCTTATTGCTTAAGAGTTGTGGCTGAATTTCATTTCTATAATAGATTGATCATTGTTCTTGACTGATGAATAGATTTCATACCTTATCTGAGCTTATTAAGGCTTATTTTATAAGCTTAAAAGTGGCCTACTCAGCAAGCATATACTGAGTAATCAGTATACCCTTGCCTTGAATAGCAATCTTTTCAGCTTATTTATAAGCACTTAATAAGTTCTATTTGGTCTGATATTTGGTCTACTGGCTTATTGGTGTGTGAACTTTATAAGTTTTGAGTTTTAGTTGATTTGCTTATTGTTTAATAGCGTTTTATTAAGCTAGAAAATGCCTCAGTAGGCTATTCTTGCCCTGCACACATAGCCTTAATTGCTTTTTAGCTTTTTCAGTGCTTATTTGCTTGTCAACTCAGCTTATTTTGTTTACTTTTGCTTATTTGGATCACTTTTATCTTAATTTAGCTTATTCAGTTTAAATTTTAGCTTTTAGAAGCCTTTTGGCTTATCTCAATTTTTTCCTTTTTTTTCATTTAAGTCTCTTATAAGCAGTCACCTTAATCTGTTTTTTCTATGCTTATTTCAAGTTTTCATAAATTGTTGCTTTTATAAAAATAGCTTATTTTCTTGTGCTTATTAAGTTTTTAAAGAAAAATCAAAAAAATAAAATAAAAAGTAAAAGTGCAAAAACCAGGGTTCGAACCCTGGTCTGCACACTCAGAACCTTAACCACAAACACCTCTTAACCAAAATCGCCCTTGGGTCTTTTCTGTTTTACTTCTCATCTTTTATTCTTTTATAGTTCCTTTTTCTCTTTTGCTTATTTCTTCAAAACTGCTTATTGTAAACTGCTTTTTCTTTCAAATTATTTTTATTTTAATCCTTATTACATTAGTTAGTTTTTATAAAATTTTCAGATTTTTCTAAAAAGTTTTAGTATTTTTTATCATTTAATTTCTTTTAATTAGTTTTTAAATCATAATAAATAAAATATAAATAAATAATAATAATTTTCTTTTTTCTAAAATTTTCTTTTATCAAATAGGACTTAGGAAAAATAGTTTTTCATATCTAGGGCTAATATTTCTTAGATTTCACTTTTTAGGCTCGGGATTAGCCCGAGCGTGCTCGTTTTTAGTTTTTCTTTACCTTTTTACTTACGTGTGCTTTACATTATTGTTTTACTTGCTTATTTAGTTTGTTTTTAGTTTATGTTTATAAATTTTAGTCTAAAAATCCAAAATCTCACTTATTTCACTATTCACGACTTGAAATCACTAATTCCATTCATTCCTTCATTGGGAAAACGACTCGGGAATACAAATTTCCTTTGTATCCTTTGGAGTATAATTGTAATCAATCAATTTTTGGCGCCGCTGCCGGAGATCGAACCCGGGTCACCCGCGTGACAGGCGGGAATACTTGAATTTTTTTATACTCGTTCGACGATTCGTGTTTCAAAGACCCTTCCTCGAGAAGTTATCGTTTTCTTTGTGAATGTTTTTCTAAAAACCAAAAACCATAAAAATTACAAAACCACAAACACTGTTCCTAAAGTGTTTAAAATACCAAAAATATTGTGTTTTTCAAATTTTTCTTTAATATAAAAATCCAAAAATATTTTCATTTTCAAATTTTGTTTTTCTTTTTAAATTTTTGTTTCTTTTTGGTGTATGAACACCCGTTCTTCTTTAAATGATCTTCTTTCACCTCTTTCAACTCCCGAAAGAATTATTCATCATAATCACCGTGTTGAATTTCCGAACGTTGAAGAAATGAACAATACCGATGGTAATCAAGATCAAGTGCCGGCTCCCGATCTCCGAACGATGGAGGAGTTGTGCCAACCGACTATGCACAGACGGGGCGGCCCGATTGCCCCTGTTAACATCCAAGCCGCGGATTTTGGGCTTAAGCATCATATGATCCAACAAGTCCAAAATTCTTGCCAATTTCACGGTTTACCGGGTGACGATGCAAATAAGCATCTTGACAAGTTCCTTACCGTCACCCAGAGTATGAAGCAAAATGGGGTCTCCGATGATGCCCTTCGCTTATATCTCTTCCCATATTCTTTGACACATCATGCCACCGCATGGTTTGATCGTCTTCCAAAGAATTCAATTCATAATTTCGATGAAATGGTTTCAAAATTTTTGGCAAAATATTTTCCACCGTCGATGGTGACGAAATTAAGAAATGATATAAGTAACTTTCGCCAGCTTCCCGACGAATCTTTATTCGAAGCATGGGAACGCTATAAGCTTTCGATTGATCGGTGTCCAAATCACAATATGTTACTTGTCACCATAATAGATACGTTCTATAATGGTTTAACATTGAGACACCGTGACACAATCAATGTTGCGGCCGGTGGTACCTTTATGAAAAGGCGACCCGAAGAGTGCTATGATCTAATCGAGAATATGACCGCTCACCATAATTATTGGGATTCCTCTGCCGAGAGGAATGAGTCAACTAGATCTACCACTACTTCTTCTTCCTCTGAAATAGCCGCACTCACCAAAAAGTATGATGATTTGTCTACTGCTTTCTTGAGAATGTATCAAAATCAGAATCAAAATCACAATAATCATCAAGTCAATGTTGTTAATCAAAGTTGTGAAACGTGTGGTGGTTCACATCCGTATTTCGAGTGCCCAGCCGCCGGTGGCTACACTTAAGAGAACGTTTATGCTACTATGGGAACCTTTAACACGGGAGGTAATG